>ONZK01000357.1:29924-40158 GCA_900322385.1 Pharnaceum exiguum | reverse complement strand
GGGGGGGTCCAACCTAATTGTTGGTTGTTATGCATGACTAGATTCATGGCTTTTGTTCAGTGATATTTTTTTTGTGAGAGAACAGTGATATTTTTTTTGTGAGAGAACAGTGATATTTATTTTTCAAATCAATCTTCTCTTGGTACAGGGTGGGGGTGGGGGTGGGTTTGAGATACAGTGGTGTCAGTCCCCAGAAGCTTATAATTGCTGCTTCATAGTTTTTTATTTTTGAGTCCCTCGTATCTATTCTACTTTACTTGCTGTATCAGGCGAAGAAAGAAAAGGAAAGAGAGAGAGACAGGAGATCGAAGGAGAGAAGGGATAAAGATCGAAGACATGATAGAGACAGAACAAAAGAAAGAATGGATAAAGAGGAAGTAGATGGTGAACCTGATGTAAATGAATTTTCTGTTTCCAACGAGAACAGAAGATCAGGAAAAGAGAAGGACAGGAAACACCGTAGGCGGCATGATGAAGAGAATGATGCAAGTTTGGATAAGAACGGGAAAGATCATTTTAGAAGTTCCCATAGACACAGCAGTGAACACAAAAGGCCGCGACTAGTAAGCAATCCCGTCCTAGTGCTACAGATATTCAGCTTTTTAATAGTTTGGGAGCTGACGTACTTTTCTTTTCTTTCTCCTTTGCTTTAATTATGCAGCATTATGACGACATGCCTGAATCTGATAGTGAAAGGCATAGGAAGCACAAGAGAGAGCATCGTAATGGTTCTCGTAAAAAGGGCGACAATGAAGAGCTCGAAGATGGGGAGCTTGGTAAGGTGTAGACTCTTTTTCTTGCTCTTTAATTCTTCTGTTGAAATCGTTTATGTAAATGTTGGCATATTGCCCTAAAAAATCCAAACATCTGGAAAACCTGATCACAGTAGAGTAATGAGGTGCTCTTGAATTTACTTTCAATTAACTAGGAATTTTTTATTTTTTCTTAAAAATGGTATAGCTTCTATTCAACGGGCGGTGTATGGTTTTACTGAGATAACAATTGTGTATGTCAATTGACTTACCTTGAATTAGTTGTTCATGCTTATTTGTAGATCTTGATTACAATTAGTTGTCAATTGACTTGCCCTTCTACTGGCAAAACGTGGCTAAGACAAACCTAACTGTACCTTGTTCAGTTTATTTCTATCTTACTTGCTTTACTCTGAGAGCGATCTGCTTTGATACTATTACAAACAGCATCTCTTGTTTTTTACTGCTCCTTTTTTTTTTCAAACGCTCTGACCTTGCTAAGGTTAACGAAACTGCAAGTGTCTGCTGTTTCTGAAATGATTTCATGACTTCAGGTAATTGGTGAGACACTTATGCTGTGAGCCTGTGACAATACGCAGGATAATCAGAATTTTGTGTGTTTGAGCTGAGTCTGTGGATATGTCATGGATCATATGAAGAGTGAAAGGCACATCGTGAGAGAATGGTTCAATTCCATCAGATGCAGTGGCACATCGTGGAAAGCATGATTCCGATTCCATCAGTTACAGGGGAATGCAAATGCAGTTGTGCCCTAGAAAGCCAGGACCTTCACATGCAACTGGAAGGTATCTCTCTTCATGACATGATTAGGCTGTATTACAAGTGAACTGATCATTTTTGCGCTTTGCGATAGCATTATTTAGGCATTACAATGTATGTAATCCTATATTTTTGGCAATTTATGTTGGGTAGTCTTCGCACACACTCCTGTTAACTGCAGTGATATTTAGGCTGGACAAGGAGGGTCTTTTTAGTCCCTATGCTATTCTGGTTCTTTGTTAGTCACCCATAGATGGTTGATATTATAAGGGTTAAGACCTTGTGCCTATCAAGACTTTGGACCTCTCCAGCTTATCGATTCCTTGTTCCTATATTCTTATCCAGAAAAATAAAGAAGGGAGAAAGTAGAGAAAAATATGTCAATTGTGAAATTCCGAGGAACACAAGGAATAATGGAGCTTAGCGTGTCCTTTCTTGGTAACCCTAGCATGCATTTTCTGTGTAAAGAAATCATAAGCTGTCTGCGCATGAAAGAAAGGGTATGCTGTTGAGATAGAGCACTTGGATGACCCAATCTTTCACCTAAAATGTCCATTTAAGATTTTTTGTCCCATTTTGTGACACCCGAGAATTTGGATTCCTATTGAGTGAAATGACCCATGACAATTACTCGGTACTTCGTTTGAAAGTCACTGATATATGTTTTGTGATTTATGGTGCATCTCTATTGTTTATAGTTCTATCTATGTAATTCCTTGCCTTTTAGGACCAGAAAGAACTATCTCTATCTTACGCTTTAGGTGATTATTATGGACTATATCAAAATTGTTAAGAAAACCTTTCAGTACTTCGTATGTTTAGTGTAGTTGCGGCGAAGTCAGTATTTCAGTACAACATTGCATTTAGGGTCACTCTTGGAAAAAACCTCCCTCTTTTCTTCGATAAGAGTAAGTTTGCGTAGATCCTGTCCCCGAGCACCCCCATTGAATGTGGATTACACACGATTGTTGTTGTATGTAAATCCTTCCCGTTCCTCGTTTGTTTTTCTATATGTTTTTTCGTTTTTCATCAGTAATAATTATCTAACTTCAGTTATTTCCTAATCACGTGAGATAAGTACACTGATAGCAAAGTCGCTATTCACCGGCCCTAAGAATGCTATATGTTTCGTGAAAAGTGGTTGACAATGCCAGTAATCTGCCAAATAGTATGCAGCAGATTCCGACATAGACAATGTTTGCCGTCTATGTTTTGTTCACACTTTCCCCTGTTATATAGGACATACATATCGAAACAATTATCACATGATAATCTTGTCACAGTATTCTACTTTACAGCCTAAAGCCGTTGGGTTAACCATCATATATACAGTGACAGAGCACATTAAATTAATTTGCACACATTCCATTCACATGCAATGCTTGAATCGGTTGGCTAAAGTGTTATACATTCAACATATTCTTCTTTGTATTGATCGGCGAAACATATTTTCTTTTCAATTTTTGCAGTGTGACTCTACATTTATCTTGACTTTTAAAAAATAATTTCAGAAATTATTTGAAGGAGTACAATCATAATAATTCTGTTATTTGATAATGAAAAATGTTAGTGATAATGTTCAGTGTAATTTAGAACTTAAGAGATTTTTTTCTCTTTAGAGCAAATTAAAACTACAACCAAAATCACAACACATTATATTTGTAAAAGTTCTCAATTGCACACAGAAAACCTTGTTTTGATTATAAAGTTGTGCAGTGTAATTCTGTACTGTGACAAGGATTGAAGACATACAACGTCCAAGTTTTTATTGTCTTTTGTTCTAGACTTCTAGACAATAGTATCAAATATAATCCTTTTTTACACTTCTAGATAGTCAGACAAGTCAGAGGGTAGATGTTTCTTGCCTGGGTCAACCTACACAAGGAAACCTAACCATGCATCTTATCGTTACACATTTGCCCCTCCACTAATTTAACACTTCGCTATATATATCGTGAGCCAACACGATTATTCTGAAACTTGCATTCGTTCGCCAGAAACATCCTACAGTAAAAGTATGGCGTCCAAAGTTAGAAGTACCCTTGTCGTGCTGTTCTTAGTACTTACCTTCTCTCTCACTCTCACCCATGGTCGTCGGCTAGTGAGCACTGACCCATCACCAAAGGAACTACTCAAGGTGATTGTTCATTTTCATTCAATTTGCATGCTCTTTTTTCAGTTGCCACACTGTTACATACATTAATGTTTTGATTGTGGTCTCCTTCCCTTTTCTTGAAGGTTATTGGTGACAATGTTAGGACAGTAGATATGGAGGAGAGTTGTGATGGATTATCAAGATCGGAGTGCTTAGAGAGAAGAACGCTGCTTGCTCATGTTGACTATATCTACACTCAAAAGGAAAATCCGTGAAGAATGATCGCTCACAGTGAAATTTCATAGCTGTGCATATGCTTGTGTCAATAGATCAGTGATAAATAAATTAGGCTGCTGTTCGTAGAATTTATTTTTCTTTGCTTAATATAATTAGGGGGGTCATTCTTGTGTAATTATGTACACTACTAGTTAGACATTGGGCCCTAATTGTAGCTTTAACGAACGTAACGGTACTTAGAATCACACAATTTGTATTTCTAGTCACTTAGCCTATATGGAGCAGTGATTATTATTTTTGATAAATAAATTAATTTAATATTTGTGATTGAGGTGAAATTGCTATCTAAATGCGTTTTTTCGCAGCCACTTTTAGTTTTTTGGGGTGTTTATTTTCTATGGTGCTGTGGGAATGAAACTGTCACTTACCTCACCTTTAACTTATTTGTATGTGAAAATACTTTTTTCGCGCCTAAGGCACTTAACAAATTAATCGTTGCAGCACTAACACTTTTGTTCAATTCACACCTAATACATTTTTACAGTCGCAACACTCTCTACGGCTGGAGAACTTCGCATAAACCCCGATATATCATACAACTCTCTTTAAACAAAGCTCGAAGAGTTGGCCAATGAATGACATCTTTACCTAAGACCGAGACTCGGTTGACAATAGATCTTAAGTTTAGATCTATCCTAGTCCTAAATCGAGTCCTTGACGCAGTGCGGTCTTTGAGAACGCCTGAATTGGGAATTTATTACACAAGGCAACTGATCCATGAAAGCATTACATTTTACAAGTTGCAAGTTTACTTAGCTTGGTCCGCGACTTGGGCGGCAAATCATTTACTCCAACGACACGCAAAAGTCTTAACGGTCAACTGGAAAAGGAGCCATGAAACAAAGGGGGGCAGAGTGGCAGACCATTGACCATACGAGCAGATGGGCTATATATGCTATTGGCGCCTTGGCGGCACCTGCATTCGGGCTGCATCCCTTAATTAACCAAGAATGTATAGAATTTTCCTTATGCCATTTCGCTTGGATGCTTCTTATGACGTATACAATTAACCAGCCAATTGTTTGCATGGAGCCCTTAGGAGGATGTACAGGTACACCCGAGTGTACCTAAGAATTGGAAAAGATAATTACACAATGAGGACTTGCTTAATGAGTTAACTGTGTCCGCTAAGATGGTTATTAGCCAAGCTTGAGTTACGTTTTCTGTTTAGCTTCATAGAAAAGGGAAGAAAGTCATGCTTCAATTAATTGGCTAAACCCAAACCATCCATTGCCCAAATTCAAGAGGTTCTAGTAGTTAATTTAATTTACTTCTAGAAATTTCAATCGAACCAAAAAAAGAATTTGCTTCTAGAAATTAGGTAAGAAATCAGATTCATAATTAAACAAGGAAAAGAGAAAAGGCCTTGTAAGATTGAGACACCGAAACAAAAACTTTACCCCACGTAAAAGTGTAAAACAACAAACGAACCATAAGAAACTCTTGATAAGTTTTGTACGCTATCGTGAATTAGTGATTAGTGAATTCTTGTAAGACATCTTTACAAAGAGACGAAAGAGTACTACTTGCGAATTACACAGCCGCCAAATGCCCAAATCTTTCGAAAGCGAACAAGTCTCTGTGCCGTTTGATAAAGTGCTAGGAACAAGAGGTCTGACTACAATTTTTACGCGGTACATCTGAGTGCACTTTGAACTGTATATGCACATTCTCTCATTATGTCCCCAACGGCACCATAAAAACTAGAAAATGCATTTTTGTCACATAAAAGTACATTTTTAAAAATGTATTCAAGTTTCTGAAAAAAATTCATGTATGTAATACAAGAAATGTTTTGGGGTACATAGTACTCCTTCTGATTCAAAATAAGTGTTATCTTACATTTATACACATATATTAAGGAAATAGTCAAAATTTTAAATTTACACCTATTAATTACAACAATTGTTCTCAAATGTGTGACTAAATATATACAATTTCAATAATTATATAGAAAATTGATAAGGGTAAGTTTGGAAATAATGTCTCAAATATGGATTGAAAAGTGAGAATGACACTTATTTTGGATCAAATATTTTTGCTAGAAATATATATTTTGGTTCGGATAGATTAATTATCATGAGATCCATGTATGTTCTTAAAACCAGGTCTTGTACCTATGAAGTATGAAGTTGTTGAAAAAATTGTCTCCATTTTTCAGCTTTAGGTGATTATGGACTATAGCAAAATGGCTATGAAAACATTCCAATACTTTTTATTTTGGTGAAGTTGTTGGAAATCTATACTTCAATGCAGCAATTGATCAATCTCGAAAACCCAATCTCTCTGTTTTCTTAATCAGGAGTAAGTTTGCGTACATCCTGACCCCAAACACCCTTATTGAATGAAGATTTACACTCGATTGTTATTGTTGTTATTTTATATTCTTATAAATCCCATTTTCGATTGAAAAACTATGGAAGAGCGGAAATTGTTTGAACGATCCATTACATTAAGTTAAACCAATATCCAAAGTCCAAACAAGCACCCCTTGTTTGTGTTTCCCTGGTGTTGTGTTTTATCAAAAGTTGAATCAATAGAGGACCAAACTTCCTTCCTTCGTGGGCTGACCTCACCAGACCATAGCTGCTAATCCAAATAAACTTCCTTAGCTAAAAACAACAAAAACATTTCATTTGCACATTTATTTAGCTCCTAACCTTCGAAACAAAAACAATGTCAAGACGAACCTTTTCTTTCTTCAACCAACAATGTCTAAAACTCAGACCTTTCTCAACTTCTTCTTCAGTACAAGATCACTCAAACCAGTCTCGTGGTGGCCTCCCTCGTTTCTTCTCTGAATCCCTCCCTTCCTCAAAGGTCTCTCTATCCCACTCTCTTTCATGATTATTATTATCCTTCATGGGTTGGTTGGTTGCCTTTACTTTTTCATATCTTTTGTGGGTGCAATGGTACTTTGGCCCAAAAAAGTTTCAGTCTTTCTATGCAATGTTGTGTTTTTCTCTTGGTTTTCCTTCATGGGCTGCCTTTATTTTTGCATTTTGTGACATATCTTTTGTGGGTTTAATGTGAGTTAATAAGTTGTTCAATGGCCAAAGTTTCAGTCTTTGTTGCTTTCCTTCATGTTTAATATGCAGTGTTATTTGCTCATGTGAGTTGGGATGTTGTGGTTTTGTTCTATGTGCTTGTGTTTTCTGCATTTTTATGGAAATTGCAATGAAATGCTTGGTGGGTAGTTTCATGTTTGTTGTGGTTTGCATGGTTTGATTGAATGGCTTGGATGGTGATAATGCTGTGATTATGAAACCAGCATTTGTATGCATTTTTTTGTTGTTGTTGTTTCAGATAATCTGGCCTTGAATTGGGCAGTGTAGTGTAGGTTGGACATTACTATCGTTTAGCTATGTGATTATTTTCCTGCTTTATTGTACTGCCCTTTGCCAGGCATAAAGTACTTGTCAGTTCTCTAGCTATATGCTAAAGTGCGAAAACACTCAAAAAATTACAGGCTTTATCAATGAATGCTTGCTTATTTCCATAGTGTGGAGATAGGGAACTCTTATTAGAAGCAAAGAGAGTTAGACTTAGACCTACCTGCCTATTGCTGTGTTACCTTATTTGTTGGTGAATTTTCTGATAATTTGGCCCGGTCTAATTGCTTACATGCCAATTGCGATGTAGTCATGCCTTTTTCACCTTCATGTTGCAGGGCAGTACAGTGCGTGTTGAAGGAGATGAGTTTTGGCATATGACTAGAGTCCTTAGACTAAAAATAGATGACAGGTAATTTTTCTTATAGTAGTTTTGATTTGCACTGAAGCTGGATTGGGCTTTGTGACTTGAAGCAGATCATTCTGGGTTCTAGTTTTGGCAGTGTCAAAAGGAAAGATCCTGACAGCTTTTTTACGTCGTTTTCTGTATGAAAGAAATTATAGAGTTTCCTATCAGTTCAAAGCTGATTTGCTTTTCCATTCTTAAGGGCAAGGACTTTTCTCTCATCTATGTAGTTTCACTTACCTGTGAAAGGCTGATGGTAAAACATGTCTCTTTTTGTGAAGAAAGCAAACGAAATTCATTTTGAGAATATCACATATAGTCAGGTTTATGTGCAAAAGACCACAAGGATAATCAATAGTCTTGAAATTTATTCATTGTTTGTTCTTCATTCTCACATCTCGATTTACTTCTTTGTGGCTATACATTTCATCTATGCTGCAATCTAGTGATTAGCCTGCGGACAACATGAAACATGACCTTTTAGAGCCGTTTTAACGACTTTATAGGGAAATGGCTGGCATCTTGAGATTTAACTTGGATATTAGCGTAAAGTAGGATTGCTGTTCCATTGTTTGTTTGAAGTGGTCTGAGAATGTTACCATAACTTTATTAATTTAGTCTATGAAGTGAATATGTATACAACTTTAAAGATGATTCTGAATTCCAGCTTGTAATGCATTGTAGAGATATATGTTTCATAAATTTTTTGAGGGGAAACTAATTTTTTGATTGTCGTCTTGTTATCTATTCAAATGCAAGGATAGAACTCTTCAATGGGAAAGGAAGTTTGGTAGAGGGTCTTATTCAGAAGATTGATCGGAGGGGAATCGATTTTGCTGCAGAAAAGGACCCAATAGTAATACATCCACGAAAACCAGAATGGCATGTATTTGCCGCTTTTGGTGTGTTTCCTTTTTAATTCTGTTTCTTGGTCCTTTTGTTTGATGTCATAGATTGCTGCTTATGTTTGGAGTTCCTTTACTCAGGTACGTTAAAAGGCGGCAGGGCTGATTGGCTGGTTGAGAAGTGTACGGTATGTTTTTAGACATATATAGTTTTCTGGTAGCTTGGATCTCGTCATGGCTGCGTATAATGCATATAGATCTTCTTTAACTTATTTCTTCTTCAGTGGGATTTTTTATAAGAATTCCTTGTTGAAAGAAAAATGGAAGTATACAAAATAGCAACGTCTATTCTTTTTGTACTGTTCTGGTCTCGTTTAAAGTAGTACCTCTGATTATCGTAATTGGTGTGCTTCTTTTCCATTGTAGGAGTTGGGAGCTAGTTGTGTGACCCCACTTTTAACAAAACGTTCTCCTTCGATATCAGAAAATCGGGTCGAGAGATTGCGAAGAGTTATATTAGCTGCAAGTAAACAGTGTAAGCTGCTTACCATTTTTTTTACTTGTTGTGAATGGTCAGTGAGCAATTTACTTTCCTGAATTGAAGGCTGTGGATTGCAAATATCTCTAAGATCCTGTTGTGAGACTTTTTTCCCCTATTGAGATGAGTGACAATAACAGATGCAACCTTTCTTCTTTTTCTTATGTAGGTCAACGGTTGCATGAAATGACTTTAAACTCTCCAATGGAAGTTGAAAGTGTAATACCTTCTGTGAGTGTCTAATTTCAGAGCTGTTGGCTTTTTGTAAGATGTGCATGCCCTAACTTTTGTTCTCTTTTGATGAACATGACTATAGTATACATTAGCTTGAATATTCTTTTATGACACCCAACTTTGATTGAATATTGGTGACTGTTGATTGTTGCAACTCAACTATATTGTTTAAGGCTTTAGTATAGAGTTGATTATTTATTCAATGATCCTGTGATTTGTGAGCAAAGCAACATTAAACTATTGAAGTTGCCTCAATGATAATTTTGAAGTTACAAAGTCCTGAAATATCGAGATTTATTCATTGTACAGTTGGTAAAACATGTGAGAGAGTGGACAGACTATGTAAAACATACCATTCAACATGGATGTGGCTAGTTTCTATATTTTGGATTGTGATGGAAAAGTTACCTGTCCCTATCGCCTGATTTTAATGATGAGGGGAGAATTGAATAAAACATTTTTTGACAACTAATGGCTGATTAAGGTCATTCGAGTGTCCCATATGGATAGACTGACAGTGGTTGCCAAATCTCCATTCTCATATCCATGGGTGAGGCTGTGACTTAGTGTCTTTTGAATGAAGACCAGGCTTGGGAATGAATGTAGCAGTGGTTGTCTATCATGATCTGTGATCATGAATGTGAGTGACTGTCCTTCTTTTTTTCCGGAGCCCTCATGAAGAGTGAAGGCATGTAGGTAGTTATTAAAAACTTTAATGAATGGGCATTTTCTGGGAATATTGAGAGTCAGAAATCTTTTCCAGGAATATACTCCACTTAAGAATGGCTCAGAGATCATGATATATTTCATACGCTGAATTTCACGTGACTAATGCAATCTCTTGAGTGGTTCTTTGGGAATCGTGACAGCAAGACATCTATTAGTGCTGTGACCTGTGATGTATTCTGTGTTTCCTTGAAGAGCCTGATCTTCTGAATGAGAGAGGAAGCTAAGA
>ONZK01000357.1:1576-23131 GCA_900322385.1 Pharnaceum exiguum | reverse complement strand
CGTCTTGGAGCACAACCGACGCTGGGTCCATTTTTTTTTTGCTTTTTCCAATTCTCAGCGTCAAATTTTGTTACTTGTTGCTGCACTTAGACGCTAAATGCTCTTTTTTTTGTAGTGTATGTTATCCACCTTCGGTGATTAAATCGCTCGTCCCATCGTCAGCGCAATAAGGAAGCGGTAGGAGAGTGTCCATGAATTTTTTCCATTCTTAAAAATTGGGATTCGAACCACAAACCATTTATTTAAGGGACGAAATGCTAAACCATTACGCCAACCTAACTGGTTTCCACAATCGCTCTTTGATTACGAATATTTTTACTCTTTTGACATGTCTTAGTTAATGGACGACTACAAATTAATTAGATCGTACACTAGTGTGTACACATACATGATATATTTCTTTTGCACCTCTAAAAAGTAAATGACACCAAAGAAAAACTATAAATAGTTACACTTATTGTCATGTGAATAGTAGACTCAGACTCAGAGAGTGATGGAACGACCCACCAGATCAAAAATCCGGTAGTTAATATCCTCCCTTATTAAAATGGAATACAGTTAAAATTATAAGTAAAATTGAAGTGCACTGAACTGAAAATATTAAATTGGACTGGAAAAACTCAAATTGTAACAAGCAAAACACAGCCTTAATCCTCGAATAAAGTTTTCAATTTATAATTGTTTTTAGTACATGCCAATGTTAGGGATTTCTAGCAAGTAGAATTTCATGATTTGAATTTTGAATATTAATTATTCATGTGATTTAATAACTAATTAAATGTGTTGGTTCTTCTATTAGATCTTTTTCTTTTGGTAGGCTCTTCTATTAGATCTTGATTGCTTCTAAACTCAAGTTATGTCACTGACATTTTCTAAACAATATTGAACGTGGCAATAGGATCCCCTATTCAAACAACATTTTCCATGATTTACGTACGTTTTCCTACTAAAACCCTCTCTTACTTTCACACGTACAGACGTACTACTCCCACTTTGCCATTTCAATACACCCGTAACTCCCATTTAATACACCCTACACCCGAGAAACCCCCATATTGTCAGAGTGACATTAGCATTTGGCAGAGGATCACATTACAAAGATTAAAAAAAAAAGAAGAAATTAAAAGCACAAGAGCAGTGATCGAGGGTGCGTGATAAAATGGCAAATCAGTTGGGCCATATAATGGAGAGCATAAAATCAAAGGTGAATAATGCGTTGAAGAGGAAAAGATCAAAGAAGCCATATGTGAAGATGGACAAAAGTGCAAGCGTTAAGGTTGAGATTCGCAGTAGAAAGGCTCGTCAGATGATTGATAAGACCTTGAAGACTGCTGATCGTCCTGGCAAACTCAGCCTCACTTGATCATCTAAAGTAACGTTTTACTTTCCCTTTTTTCATTTTCTCTTTTCTTGGCGAAATCCCACTTATGAAATCTTGTAACTGTTAAATATATTTTTCACAAGTAGCTAGTTATGCAACTCCTTTCAGATCTTAGATTTGTGGATCCAATTTGTACAAGAAAACATTAAGTGTAGAGTTGCAAGTTGCAACATACCATAGAGACGTATAAGCTTGGAGTGTTTGTGGTTTTGGCATAATTTGTTTCTGTTCTCCTGATTTTTCGGGTAAGGCTGCGTACATTAGACTTCCTCAATATTCCAGTGAGATGTGATTAGACTGAGCCGTTGTTGTTGTTGTTGCATCATTAGTTTCTGTTGATCTTCTGGTTTGCAAAGGTTCATACTTCACTTCCTGGTTTTGTTCCTGCCTTTCTGCAAGTATTGGTAATTCAGTGCAACAACAGCAGTTTCCCGGTTTGTTTACTTTCATTTTTAACATGAAAAAGGATCTTCAAACTTAACTGTTAAACTAGATCAAATATAGTTGTTCATCATAGTAAAACTTCATACACTAGCAAGAAAGACTTTGTCAAAGATGCATAGGTTTAACTTCTTTTGAGTAATAGTTTCATTCGCAAGGCTTAAAACTTTCGTTTTGCCAAATTAGGCAAGCCACTCTAAATCAAGTGAATCATTCTCCTCGATCGGTAGGCTCATAGCATTTTCCGTTTTGATCAATGGATAAAAAACCATTGGATCCAAGTGTATGTATCATTAGCTCCGTCCATGCGGATGATTGTTAGTTCGATCACTTAATCGGGCGCGCTTTTTGTCGGACCAAACCGTGCATTGTGTCCAATTCAAGCAGTTCAGGTATATAAATTCTTATATATGAGCTCGAAGGAAGGCTTTTTATTCTCCTGCAACAATGTTTCTAGCTCAGATGTGTATTTTGCAAAGAGGCACTCACAGCGGGGCTGTCAGCTGCAGAGCTAATATATGTGTTCACACACTGGTGCGATTTCCCTTTCTGAAACTATGTAGCATGATTGATCGAAGATATAAATTGGAGTATGTATGACTCATGACAGATGTATAAATTGGAGTATATAGACAATGAATTGATTTGCCAGCATTCTCAATTTCACAAACTTCTTTAATTTTACGAAGATCGAGAGGTTTATTTCCACTGCTTTGCTGCGGAGTTGGCTATGTAGAATTGATGTTAAACACCTCTAATATTTAACGATTCTCAAGTATGGTCTTAGACCGAGATCGGACCAAGCCGTTTCACTGTTTCAGTGAACATGTATGCTTTGATGGAAGTGTAAAAGCACTTGCTGCTTTACGTACTACAAATATCATGAAATACTTTATGTATAAAGCCTCAAACTTACCACTGACGATCTAATACAATAACAACAACAATAACAATCCCGGTGAATCCCATCTCAAATGGGGTACTGAGGGACCCTAATGTATGCAGCCTTACCACTGACTATCGAATCTAAATTCTAAATGCCACGATTGAACCCATCAAATTAAACAGCAAGTTTTTTTTGATCCAATTTACTCTACTCTTTAGTACCTTGTTGACAAATCAGAAAAACTTTGTACATTACCATGAAATATAATACATTTTTCCAAGCGTACTTCGAGTCCCGCCACCAAATAACATACTCAAGTACAACATATTAGACGGTGTTAAGAGAGACTAATTACGCCAATATTCGATTCATTATGTCTTACAAATTTATGAAGAACACAGTACAGTGGTAATGAAGTAAATCAACTCTTTAAAAGGTTTGAAATTTCATTATGTAATTTTCTACTTCTGTCTAGATGATAGTCTCAAAATGTATATGCGCATTCAGTTATTAAGAGAAAACACTAGAAAGGAAAGAAAAGTCCGTCATATAGAGTCTGCTTGACTTTTCTGAAGATTGTTGGTCTCTTGTTTGACTTTAGAGAATGAGTTATTCATTTACTTTCACAGGTTACATATCGATAGTCTTTTTTAGCTTCCAAAAGAAGGAGGAATATACTTGCGGATTGGAGCGCTATTGCAATGGTTTCCAAACGAACGATGATCGTGATGCTTGTACTCGACATATATGGTCTTGTCGTAGCTCTAGCTTGTGCTCTTGCTGCTGAAATCGGCAGAAAAAAATTGGTATTTTCTCATGCTTTCTAGCTTTTACTTTTCTCTCTTTCTGAATCTACTGTTACACAACATGCAAGGACTTGTGTCCCTCTTTAATCTAGAAGTTGAAGAAAGTGCAGATTTCTTGTGCTTAAGAGTAATGACATACAGAAGTACGGATTAACAACAACAACCAAGTGGAATCCCCATTTAATGGGGGTAATTGGGGTCAGGATGTACGCAACCATACGTACCCTGCTTAAGAAAATAGAGAGATTGTTTTCGAGATTGACCAATTGCTACTGATCAACAATTGTGTTCAATGATGCAAAACTAAATCAGTAGTCTAACTCGTTTTTGCAGCCCATTGCAGCAGTTGATGCTGGCCTTAACTTCTGCTTTTATGGCTCTGGGTCTGGGATGGCAGCCGTTTTTGCAATTATTGCTATACAAAGTCTTGTATGCGGCCATATTGCTATAACCCAAAGTTCGTACCACAAGGGCATGGGATTTAAACAAAGCTATTCCAGGGTGTGGGTGGCTATCAGTTTAATGACTTGCTGGTATTACCACGATTTGCTTTAACCTTTCTATTAGCATATGCAATTAATTTAATTTATACATTGGTTGCATTGAGGGTTATTTCTGCTATTGAATTCATCGTTTAATTCTGGTGATCTTGTAAATTGTCACGGCTTATAGCCATATCTGTACTAGTTACTAGATAGTAAAATTCTAGTGGATTATGCATCATATGCGTACAGCTTGCTGTGCAACTCGAGTATGCTAAACATCTAAAATCACCAATTTAAAGTTTGTTCAATTGCATCACTGTACTTAAATTGAATAAGAATCCAATAAAACTTTATCCTGATCTCAATTTCGTTCTTCATACCTAGTCCTATTTAGTGTCTTTTGTTTGTAGTCGTGCAGTGTCAACTGAATTTTCTGTCTAATACACACATATATACAGTTTAGTACTGTATCAGCAAAATTAATAGTACACTTTGTTAAAGGCAGCTCATCAACTTTGCTCCATTTTCTTGTAACTTCTCTTGATTGCTGAAACCTGAAATTACATTATAATTAAGCTAAGGGTAAGTATAATTTTGGTAACGGTTGATTTCAGGGTCACCTTGTTGGATGCAGAGGGGTGTGAGATCGTCAATTCGGCTAAAAAAAGTAAACTCATCAAGTACAGAACTTCATCTGCGACAGATTCATTTGATTACATCAAGACACTAGTTTTTGGCGTTAGTGCTATTTCAATTATCGCAGATATCCTTTGTGATATTTGCTATATATATCATCTCAGAGCCAACGCAACAAGTGAACTCCAAATTGATGATACAGATGATAATGAGGAGCTGAAGAATAGCTTGATTCCTTAATTGACGAGTACCTTGTATATGGGCTATATGCCTATATATATTATACATTTACGTTGTTGTTTCATGTGTTCTATAGACTCTTTTTTTATACTCATTTGATCATTTATTCTAGGACCTAGTCCTTGGAGAATAGAGATCCGAAATTAAGCTGTAATATATAACGCATAATAAGTTACATTCTTGCCTTCTTGGTGATCAGTCTTTGTTACATTGGTTCATTAGTTCTATATGGTGTAACTGATCCTGTTTTTGTAGCTGAAGTTTTTCTTCCTGATGGACGTACGTAGCTGAAGTTTGTCTGTCAGTGATTCCATTTGGCCTAACCATCTAACAGTAAAATGACACGCTTGTTTCCCAAAATATGTGAACAAGTGATATTTACCAATAAGAATCAGCTCAATAATAGAGTAACATAGCTCATATGAAGCATTTTCTTGTACGAGAATCAAGATACTTAGCTCATCCTTGATCAATAACTGAAGCAAGCTACACCTCGCTCTCATTGGACTCATTCTCACATTAAAAAAAAAAACAAAAAAAAATGTTTAGCTAAGGAAAACTATGTGCACAATAGCATTCGCTGAGTAGAAGAGTTTCAGAAGAAATTAAACTGACATGACCTAAATTAACACTAAAGACTCCTTGAGCTAATTTTGAAGTTTCGAACACCAAATTGCTCGATGATGAATGATGATGAAGGGAAACAACAACAACAACAACAACAACAACTTGCATGATATTTGAGGTTACATACTCCATTATATATACCAAAGTTTGGTAAACCAAAGCAATGTACTATCAGACTATCAGTCTATACTAATTGGCATGGCATGATGGATTGATGGCATGTCACAGACTTGAGATTACGATGATTATTGAACCCTTTTAAATGTTTTTTAATTTCGTGGTGTAAACTAAGAAATCTGAGCTATTGGCTGGCCGTATGGCCCTATATATTGTAGTGTTGGATCCGCCGTTTTGAATTTGGGCCTTAACTAACATAAGGAACCTAAGGCCCAACAATCGTAGGAGTTGGTTAGAAACTTGGATACTTAGACCAGGAAGACTGTACGTGCCCAACGTGGACAACTGGACATCTGAGCCTCTGATCCAGCATTAATCATAGGTCGACACTTCGCAACAGGTGCTCATTTTCTCAGATTAGATTGTTGCTTTCTCACATGGAGAAGTTTGTTCTTACTTTATTATCCTAAATTTTCTTTTTTTTTGACAATGGCAACATCGAAATGTATTTTATTCTTCCCAAATTTATTTCTGAGAACAAAAATAATTTATCTGACAGTACGATTTGTAGTTGTCTGCTTTCGTACTTTCGGTAAATTTAAGGTTCTATTCTTCTTGCTACAAGTCAAACACCTAATGGTAAGAAATTGACAATTATTGCCCAAAATTAGAAGTCGACAGTTTGACATATCAGAAATTCTCGTACAGTGCTACAGACTCGTGTAATGCATTTTGTCCACTAACCTCCCCATCCACCCACCCACCCACCCAAGACACCAAATGATATACATGTACAAAACATACATAGGATCAACTTATTATAACACGTTATTCAGACACTCATGGTGTGTTTTGATCAGCTGAAGCCCCAAAGAATCTGAACTAAATCGAAAAAAACTGAAAACATTTAAAATAATAATTAAAACGAAAAAAACTAAACTAGATTAGCGACACAAGCAAAACACAGACTAAGTCAGTAAGTCACTACTGTAGTAAAGATTAGATTGCACAATAATACGGAGTATAAGTCTACACTACACAACTATATAAGCTATAGTACCGTTGACATTATTTCACATCCTAATAACAATGGCACCTGGCAAGCTTCCCCTGCCACCACACCTTCTTCTTTTACTTCTCCTAACAGTCATTATCTCACCGGAGATGGCATTTTCCGGTAATAAAGTTGATCATCTTCCTGGGTTTCCCGGCAAGCTCCCTTTCCACCTCGAAACTGGGTAACTAACTAACTAACTAACTAACTATTAACTAACTTACCCAACTACCTAACTAACTTAACTATAATTTCTTGTTTTCTAGCTTGGGTTTTACTCATGCACTACTTTCTCTGTCCAATGTTTTTTGCTACTATGCAGGTACGTAAGTGTGGGTGACTCAGAGATGTTTCATTACTTTGTTAAGTCTGAAGGACAAAACCCAGAAAGTGATCCTCTGCTTCTTTGGCTTACTGGTGGCCCTGGTTGCTCTTCTTGGAATGGCCTTGTTTATGAAATTGGTATTCTTTTTCCCTTTTTCTGTGATCATTGCTTGATTAGCATTAGCAACTAAAGTTATGTTTTGATGGGTAGTTCTTCTTTTTTTTTTTTGTTGGAGCTAGAATGTGGTAGTTTCAGATAAGAAATTAGTGGTGGAAGTTTCTTGTGTTAATGTTAATAATAATAATAAGATAAGATAAGATGTGATCAATTTGAAGTCCTTGTAGTATTTGAAGTTTCTTGAAGTAATTTAGTTGTATGGTTTGTTGAAATGACGGATTGAATCTCAATACTAATTGAGGCTAGATGTAATTGTCCAATTAAAGTGATTTTAACTGTCATTGTCATTTTGGTTTATTTTTCAAAGGAGCGGTTAAATGGTCAATTTGAAATGACAATGATATTCCCTTCAAGGAAAAAAAAAGACAATAATGATGTCAGAAGTATCCTATTATGAGGAAGGCATTTGAGCTTGAATGGAATGAACTAGAAAAAGTTGAGTTGAGCTGAACGGAAATAAGAGCTGAGAGCTGAACTAACTAAAATGCTGTCTAAAGATTTTGAAAACCTACTAGTTGCCGGTATGTGCCTATCTTATGAATTATGTGTGCAGATGTATAGTTGTAGCTAAAAGCTGAATGTAGATGTTTGACAAAAAAGCCTTACCTGAATCCCTGAGCTGTAAGCTCTTGTGTATAGTCATATGATTATACCACATCATTACAAAAATCCAGTGTTGCAAGAGATCCGAAAGATGTTGCATTAGCTATAAAAAACTGGTCATGAATTGCATATGTAATGTACTTGCAGGTCCTCTGGAATTTGACCTTGATAGCTACCAGGATGATTTTCCGAAGTTGAGATACTATCCACATGCTTGGACAAAGGTAACAGAATGAAGCGAAGAGAGGAAACGCAAGACAATCAATAAATTGTGATGTTTAATTTGCCATTACACCCCTACCAAGCAAAATGATGTAGCTCAGAGAATACTCTTATCTACAGAAAGCAAGCATAATTTTCTTGGACTCTCCTGTTGGAACTGGATTTTCATATTCAAGGACTGCTGAAGGGTGGCACAGTTCAGACACAAAAGCAGCAAACGAGGTTTACAGCTTCCTTAAGCAGGTGCGTGGGTGGATTGTCTCCAGTTGTCTTGATAGTTTCTTCAATAAAGAGAATTAATTATGTGGACAATGCGAGTACATGGAGATTGATTGAGTAGATGTAAATGAAATCTAATATTCCGAACTCTGATGTAGTGGCTGATGGATCATCCTGAGTACCTAGAGGTTCCGCTGTACTTGGGTGGTGATGCATATTCAGGAATAATTGTTCCTTTGGTTACAAAATTAGTTATAGAAGGTAATCTGGTTGCTTGAATTGTCTAATTCAGAATTAATTTCTTTCTCGTTGTCTTCATTATCTATTGATTTGAGTACTCATTGAATAGGTACTGAAGCTGGTCAGGAGCCACTCTTAAACTTAAAGGTAATGTTGGAAGAATCCACTGGATAATCTCTTCTTGATCCTTTTTTTCTGAGGTGATCTCTTCTTAATTCTTATAGTAGCCTAAGCAAGTAAAATCTGATTATTGCAGGGATATTTAGTTGGAAGTCCAAACACCGATAAGTTCATTGATGCCAATGCAAAGATACCATTTGCATTTCGGATGGCCCTAATATCAGAGACAACTTATCAAGTACAGTACTTATCAGAAACACCACCTTATAATTTTTTTTTAATCTGCTCCCTTTATGTCTTAATAAATGCCACACCACTGCGTATCGTATCCTAAAGAAAAAAATTGTGTGAGATTTCTGACTTCTTGTTATATTGTGGTTTGAAAAGTGACATGCTTGTCACTATTGGTTTGTTATTACTATCATACTGTCGACTGTGGCGATTGATGAAGTTGGCTTCTTCTGAATTCAGGCAGCCAAGAATTACTGCAATGAAAACTATATAAACGTGGATCCAGGCAACACTAAATGTGCTCTTGCTCTTGCAGACTATGAGATGGTTCATATGATTCCATCCCAACTTTAATTTGGTTGAGTTTGTCTGGACACTTCAGTTTTTCTGTTTCGTGACATTCCATGCCTTTGTTTACTTTCCTTGGCTTATGCTTCTAGTGTGTCAAAGATATCTGGCAAAATCATATCTTGGAGCCAAAATGTGCTGTTGGACGCCCACAAGATCAAAGATGGACTAGAAGATCTCTCGAAGAAGACCCTGACGGTTTCATTCTTTCCCCTCCTCAACTATCGAATACTTGGTGTCGGGTAAAAAGGCTTAATAGTTTGTTCTTTAGCTCGTAATGATAGTCAAGACTCTTTGCCTGAAAACTATACAACTCCTCAGGCTTTCAATTATGTGCTCTCTGATACTTGGATGAACGATGAAGCAGTCAAGGATGCCTTGTTTGTTCGGAAGGTAAAAATATCAATAAATACAATGAAAGCCTTCATTTGTACTTTATTTCAAGCAGTTCTTAGTAAATTCACCTCAGTAATACACTTATATGGAACTTCTCAAACCCACTGTGGTTATTGTAATAATGATGTGGCCAGGGAACTGTGAAGCAATGGAGCAGGTGCAATACAGCCATATCATACTCTGAAGACCAACCAAGCGTTGTTGACGTTCATAAGTATCTCACCAATTACAAGTTGAACGTATTGGTGGACATGTAATCACTTACGTTTTGAAACTCTCTCCTGCTAATTTATGTTTCGTTTTAGGGTTAAATTTGCTTATATCTTTATTAATTTCTTCACAGTGGCGACCGGGACATGGTTGTTCCATTTGTTGCGGTAGTGCAGTGGATTAAGTCCTTAAATCTAACTATTTCGGATGATTGGCGGCCTTGGTTTGTTGATTATCAAGTTGCAGGGTAAACTCTGCATACTCTTTGACCTTGTTCTAGCTGAATCACTGAATCAACTAGTAACTTCTGTCTTTTAATGGTGATATCTACAGGTATACAAGGCAATATGAGAATGAAAAGAATCCAGATTACCATTTGACATACGCAACTGTGAAGGCAAGCATTGCATTTGAATTTCTTTCTTGACTTCATTATACTTCTGATTTCTGTCTGCACTGTACATTGCTATTTTACGTGAGCTTTGAAATTCGGAGATCTTTTCAGGGGGGAGGCCACACAGCAGCAGAATACTACCGCGAAGAGTGCTATGAAATGTTCAGTAGATGGGTGAATAATTATCCTTTATGATCAGAGTTCAGAAGCCTTCTACATGTTCACATTGTTTCACCAATAACTGTAACAATTACAATCCTCTTAAATTCCATGGCCTCTAATCCTGTGAGTGGATTCCAGATTTGTTATGTTGTAATATTTACGTAGTGGAGGTAGTCAGCTACATCTCTTCTCGGTAAATATAAAGTCAAATGTCACCCGGTTCCTCTGATCTTGATTTCGTAGACTGTGTAGTTTGGCAATATGAAAGGAGATATCAGGTATGACTGTATGAGGGTTGGGGGAGGGGGAAGAATCAAAGAAGGGCTTCATGGTCAGGCAAAGATTTGATAAATGATACTTCGGCTAGGAAACTGACTGGCGGCAGAGGTTGGAGCTTGCATCATCTCAAAAATTAACAGGATGGGAGGTGAAAGACTGAAGGGAGGCAGAGGCAACATCGCAACAGTTTCATTAGGGGTGTTTGCAATGGTTGATGCTTGAAAAATTCAAGCTCTATATTGAGGTTGCTTACCATTGGGAAGAGGTGCTTGGACAAGTAACAATAGGAGAAATGTGCTTGGGCAAGCACCAATGCTTGGGTATTATCTTTGAGAGTATTATCCAACTATCCGAGTACCATGTTATTTATGAACCAGCAACAACATACGGAGTAAGAAACAGAAAGAAAACCACTTATCATTCATTATATTAGACAGATACAACAGGAAAGGAACTCATACATAGCAGCAATTTTTTTTAAATATATTGAGTACACAGCAGAATTATTTGTGTTGAAGAAAAATAGTCTCCAAGTAGAGCATTAAAAGCAATTCCCAATTGAATACATGAGATGAATTATTACGGGCAGCAATGCATGTCTAGAGGGCATTTGCAAAGGAAGCAACCGTCGGGGAAGCCTGTGAAAATAGAAATTATCATATCAGCCTTCGGTTCCAATTTCATTACATTGCACTTAGTCATTGAAAGAGACAAAGAAAGGTTATTGCACTAACACTCAAATACTCAATCTCGAATCATTTATAAGCAGACATCGGTACATACAAATATACAATTAGTAACACCAATAATAATGATTAAAGTAAAAGATATTGAAGCTAAAGGCGTTATGCATATGTACATCACAAAGTGTGGAGTAGAGATAACATATACGGAGTAGCTAGCATTTGGAAAACACAAGCAAAGCTGCTTACATTGTAGTAACCTCCTGCGTGGCATGACCATGTCAAAGCCTTTAAAAAAACTAGCCTCCGAAGTCATCATGGAAAACTCGGCAGCAACAGCAGTCTTTGTAATGTCATCTCTTGTCTGCGGCTCCTGAAATCTAGCTTCCTGTGCACCACAAGGACCCAAAGCTATGTGGTTAATCAGCAAAATACTGAAATATATATAAGCAAGTTCAGGATATGTATACAGTGGGAAAGGGAGATATTAATTGAATTCTAAAAGTCCAAACAATGAAACTTAAATCAAATCGAATGCATTCACTTGATTGGTTTAGACTTAAGTTTGCAACAATTAAGTAACTGCAAAAGACATTTACAGAGTTCACAAAATTTGTTTGAACCCGGTTAATATATATGAGAAGTCTGAGGGACACTAATAATCAACATTTTTATTCATTAATGCCCAGTCTCCTATTTGAAATAGGTTCACTCAAATTTTTCTGTACGGTGTATAGAGATTATTAAACGTTTTTCAAAGCATAATAAATTTTTTCATACAGGAGTGCTGTTAATTCGCTGAACGGAACATTACGTATATATTACTGCACAAATACACACGCACACACAGGAGTAATAAGGCTGAAAGATTTACCGCTAAGAGGACCAATATGAAAGTGAATTGAAGGAAGAATATTGCCCTTGAGCCCATTTTTCTTAGCAAGCAGATCTTAGCTAGCTGAATAGCTGATGATAAATGGTTAAGCAAGCAAAGAAGTGTGTGATTATATAGTAGTCTAAATTGTTGCAAGTTGGGACGTTGCATTGCAAGTTGAACCAGTAACATAATACATGATACAGTACATTATAACATAGTTCCAGAGTGCCACTTGAGTCACTAGGGAGTAATAAATTAGCTAAATTCTTGTTAGGTTTTAAATAAACAATTTTGCTGATTATTTTCTTTTGGGTTCAGTGTCTATGTAGTTGAAAGAATCATCTCAATCTTTCAACTTCAGATGATTATTATGGACTATAGCAAAATCGATACAAAACCTTTTAGTACTTCTTATTTTTAGTGAAGTTACTGAAAGTCAATACTTCAATGCATGGGTCAACTTCGGAAACAACATCTCTGTTTTCTTAAACAGGGCGGGTAATTAAGATTACGTACATTCTGACCCCGACCACCCCCATTAAATGAGGATTTATACTCCTTTGTTATTGTTGTTGTTGTTGATTATTTTCTTCCCAAAAATGTTTGCATTACAAAGAGTCTGGACAGAGGATATAATTAATGTATAACTCGAGGTGGTGACCGTGGTGTACATGAACGCTCCAAGGTCTCTTTCGAACCCAATAATCTGGATTAGTTCAAACTCATGTGTTTTTGTCTCTACTTGCCTATATAGGTAATATTCGGTGGAGAAATATTAATGTAAATTCAGAAGTATTTAAATTCCCGTGGAATCTTTTGTTGCAAACTCATGTGTCTTGTCTCTACCTGCTTGAATCTTGTTATAACGGGTGCAAACAAACAACGTAAATAACAAAGAAAAGACACAGAGATTTAAAATGTTTCACCGAGTGTCGGCTACGTCCACTATTAGAAGGGAGACAGATTTTATAAGTTTTCTGAGGCTTGTACAGAATACAACAGAATAGGGTATATATAGTACCCTACAGAAAAAACCTAATGGGCCGACTTATAAAATAGGCCCAAAACAGCGAATCAGATTAGGAATCGTAATAATCCCAAAGTTTCGGGGGCCCACCGGAGGCCACTTCGCGCCTTCGGACACAGGGCGCTCCGCCCCTGGACCCCGGCTCGCTGACCGGGCAGCGAGACCCCCGTGCTGAGATCGCGTACCCCTAGATAGAAGATGGCAAGGCATTAATCCTACAACTCTCAATACTAATTGAGCAAGATGTAATTGTCTAACGAAGTACTTAATCTGTCATTGTCATTTTGATTAAGTTTATTAAGGGAGCCGTTATTAAAAGGTCAGCTAGAAACGATAATGATGTTCCCTTCAAGGAATAAAATAACACAACAATGATGTCAGAATTTATCTTGGGTAGGCAGTTGAACTTAAAATGGAATGGACTAGAAAAAGTTGACTTCAGATGAATGGAAATAAGATCTGAACTTAACTAAATTGGTATCTTATGAGTTGTGTGTACAGTATTGTAGCTCTAAGCTGAATGTAGATGATGTTGGACAGAAGTAGCCGTTTCTGAATCCCTATCGATCATGGTCACATTGAATTGGTCAGGTAAAGATTTGATAAGTGGGTAGCTTGGAAACCGACCGGTCGAGGTTGGAGCTTGCACGAACGTAACTCGAGAGTTAACTCGAGGGGAGGGGAAGGACGATGAGGGGAGTCGCAGAATCAATAGTATCCATCTTCCATTATATATGCAACAACATGGAACTAGGAAGCCCTGCTTGTTTGCTCGAGCATTTATCTTGGGGAGTATTATTGGAGTAACAGTGTAAGTGTGTACCACGAATACACGATACTCAGGTAAATGGAACAAGTACTACTTATCAACAGATCACACAGATGCAGCCAGCATTCAGCAAGTCTACTGTACAGTCGGTGTATCTGTACATCAGGTGCCACGTCAGCTTTTTTTAAAAAAATTAACATAGATGACTAATAGCCATTTTTATATGACTAATGACTAGTGGGTAATTTTATATGACTAATGACTAGTAGGCATATGACTAGTGAAATCTTTATATGACTAATGTCTCCGAACTACCGCCTCACTTCTAGCCATGTATTGCTTTTTCTATTTTTCCTTTTTTCTGAAAGTGCCACCTAGCAGGTGTATTCATACACCTTGTGTAGCCTAGACTAGGAGGACTTAATATGTCAGCTTTTATTTTATTTTACAATTACAAGCAAGACCGACCTATTGGGACAAGAAAACAACACAATCCTATACTTTAGGTCTACCTTCACCTGTACTGCAACTAGCTGCCGCAAATAACACAAGATCGAGCACTATGAGTTGCAACACTTGCCTTCTTCAGCTTCCAATTTCGTTAAAAAAAGTGTTACGTTGGCAATATTGTCCCACATTAAAGAGGGAGTAGAGTACTAAAGGTAAGCCTAGGGATAACTCTTGTTTCCAATTGAGACCTAAGTGTGAACATGCCGACATGGTCAACATGCTACTTGCATTATTGCACTTTCGCACAATGAGCTAACTTCGAGGCGACTTGAAAAATAATGAGCTCATGATGGCGAGTTCGTTTAATTATATAGGACTTGAATAGAGTCAATTCTAATAGAATTATATTTGATTTTTGACCAAATTAAGACGAATTAGACTGAATTAATCAATGTACCAAATTTGGTCAACTTTATCAAATTACATCGACTTTGACCAAATTAACCACCCTAGCTCGGACTCACTCACTTCTTACCGACTCGACTTGGTGAACGAGTCGGCTTTAACCAACTTGTAACACGATTTGAGTGAACGGTCGAGTCAAGGCATTGAACAGATACACATCAACCAAGTACATATAATTATAAAAAGAGATATTTGTTAGACACATATTTAATAGTGATAATACTTCATGAATTAATCTTGAATGCAGGGACATGTTAATTAACGAATTAGTAAAAATATTGAAATATGAATATCCCATTATATCTGAGATTATACTATACAAAAATTCTAATTACTTTTTGTCTTCATTCACTAGGTCCAGAGTTTGAACGCAGTAGAACAGCGTTTACCTCCATTCGAAAGGGTGCCAGTACTTCCATCAAAAGTAACCACAAGGTCATCACAATCAACCCTGAGACGATGTTTTACTGTATTGGGCCAGTGGTTCCAACGACGTCTCTCAAACCTGACATAGGAAAGCAGCCGAAGGTCAAACTTGAAGGTTCTAATACTCTTCGTGATCACATCACTGTAAAACTCGTTTCTTCCAACAACGCTCGACGACGAGAATGCAGCTATAATTGTGGCATTGATGGACGTATGACTCTTCTTGGGTTGATCGAACGGTGGAAGTAGAGTATGAGCAAGTAAAGAGTCTTTGTAAAAGATGTTAGCCTCGGTCTTGTCATTGTAGTGTACGACGAGGTCTGGGTTATGGTTGTATGCGTCTAGGTTAGCATTCGACGTGACGGTGAGATTATCGGGGGAGAGGGAGACTTGAAGAGACGTGAGGGTGAAGGTTGGGGTATCTGGCAAGTTGACTAGCCAGAGTATCATGGTTGTTGTGCCTATGGCGACTACGATTACCACGGAGAGTATAAAGCACATGAACTTCCAAGATGGCCATACCCATGGTTCTGGTTTGGCTCGTATATAGTTTTCCATTGTGGAATAATAACTGGTACGTTAAGTTTTATGAGAAAGTAAACCAGTTAAGGGTGTGGAGACAAATTTATAGTTTTTTTAAACGAGTTAAAGGTAAGGGATTGAAGAGACTGCCGATCGTGAAGGAGAGAAATACAACAGAAGAAAAGAAAATATAAAGGGGGAATATTATTTCTTCTGATCTGCCAATTACAATTCGCTGCAAATCTAGCTCCTGATGATGGTGAGATTTTCATTCTATTTACGCGTGCATTGCCGGAGATTCAGTTTGTATATTTGTTTGATTTTCTTTAATTAAAACTATATTGTCTAAATTAAGGCAATTAATCACGATTGATTATAGACTATTCATCCATGTTAATTTTTTTTTAAAATGATGACGTGGCACCCGGTGCACAGGGTATACCGGGTGCACGGTAGACTTGTTGAAACATATTTACTTTGCTTAAATGGCATTTTATATTTGAGAAAAAATTCAGTAAATCAGTTTCATATATAAAACTGGGTGTAGGGATTATTATTGTCTAGCCGATGAGTCACTATTGTTTACGCGAGGGGTTATTAATACCCAGTCTTGTATATATAACGGGTTTACACAATTTTTTGTGTTTATATTTTGACAAGTAGTGTCACAATTTTTGCATTATATTGCATAATTGAAAGGAAAAAAAAATCCATAATATGATCTATATCTCATCCCTTGGTACTTGCTAAGTTACTACCAACGTACATTCCCTGTAGTCAGTACCATAAAAGAAGTGAAAATCCCAGTATTTAGATTATATAAACTATCAAAAAATTCTATTATTCTAATTTTTCTTCTATCAGCTTCATTTGATCACCATGGCCAGTAGCGTTTGATCGCAACAGAGCAGCGTCTACTGTCATAATTGGAAAGTGTTCCATTACTTCCGCTAAAAGTAACCTCAAGGTCATCACAAACAACCTTAAGAGGATGTTTCCATGTTTCGGGCCAGTACCGATAACCTCTCTCAAAGCTGACTTGGGAAAGCACCTGAAGCTTCAATGTCGAGACTTTTCCATTGTTCTTTACATCACTCAAAAACGCTTCCCCTTCACTGCTTGACGAGGCAACAGCTAGTGTGGGTTTGAGGGACGTAAGACTCTTCTTGGCTTGATCAAACGGTGGAAGTTTGGTATGAGCAAGTAAAGATGCGTGGTATAAGAGCTTCACCTCGACCTCGTTTTGTAGTGCAATTTGACGTTTGAGATAGGGTTTTGTACGTCCAGGTTGGCATAACACGTAGCTGACATATTATGGGGGGAAAGAGAGAAAGTAAGAGACGTGAGGGTGAAGGTAGGGGAACCTGGCATGTAGGTTAGCCAGATACCGAAGGCGGTTAAGAACATGATGGCTGCGACGGCCAACCCGATGAAAAAGCAGCAACAGCATATCGGTTTTGAGGGACTTGGCTCAATGTACGTTGTGTTTCTTCTTGAATACGTATAGTACGTTGGCATTGAAGAGGACTAGAGGAGAGAGGTGTTACCAATAATCAATCGCTATGTAAAGTTGTAATGGTTGTATGAGACTTAATTACCAGTGCTTGAAGAGAATGGTGATATATAACTATATAATTTTTTTTGGTTTGAATATATAACTATATAATTAAGGGTTTTGTTTTGACGATTTAAGGGAAGGGAATAAAGGACTAAATGGACCGTCAATCGTAAAAGGAAAGAAAGGAAAGAAGAAAATATAACTGGAAAATACAACCTTGTTTATTTTTCCATTCCCTGCATATCATGCCTAAATGTGTTACTAGCGCAGCTAGGTCTTGAGGATGGTTAGATCTTTATTATTTTTTCAGTACTCGAAGCTTATTAGCCGTATAACCGCACGGGGTTCAATTCATTTTTCTTTTTCAAACAATTCCTTAAATAACAATATATAATTCGATCAAACCAAAAAAATTAAAAATATATAATAATTAAGGAAATATTGAAAAGTATTCCAAAATAAATTTTTATCCTAAATTATGAAAATGTATTTTATAAAGCATTATGCAATATACTATTACCATATTTTAATTTATTATTGCATATAATCAAAAAGATAATAAATGAAGTAATTTGTTAAACTAAAATGTGGACATAAATAATGTAGACCAAGTATTCTATCAAAGTTTTTGACGAACTTAAATAATTAAACAAGTTAATTATTATGTTCAATGGTTTAGCAACCGTTTGTATTTGATTGGACCTTAATTTTGAAACTTTTTTAGTTTAATTTTGATCTTTATTAACTTGTTTTAATTTATTTTTATTTTCTAGATCGAGCAACCATTAACTTGTTAAATAGGGAAAATTATATCATACACACTGATGTACCTAGTATCATAGATGCACCTCCCTTTGTAACTAAATTTTTTTAGACCTTGCAAATAGGTTATTTGGGCTGGGTATACGGCTAATAGGGCTACGGCTACCTTCACTTTTGGTTCAAGTTATATTCTGCCAGCAAGTCTTTGGTACACCGGGTGTACCGATACACCCTATGAATTTATGATTAATTATAAAAGGGCTTACTAATGGCATTAAAAATGTGACTAATGATATATGTTGTAATATTAGTTATAAATTCATAGGGTGTACCCGTACACCCGGTGTACCTAAGAATTGGAGATATTCTGCTCCACGTGGTCAAATGGTAAATTGGAATCTTGGGTTTGTTTTGATGTATCACGATGTACCATTTTTCAGGTAGAGTCAAAATCGGTTGTGGTCAATCTTAGGATCGAAATGACTTTAAATTCTTTAATAGAGATATTTTTCAATAGTTATATGCTTAATTAAATTGCTTGAATATTTTTTGTTAGTTGGAGAAAAACTAAGAAAAATTTAATAAACAAGATTAATCTTTAAGATCTTTGTCAAGATATATGCTTAGGACTACAATGTCCAGGACAAACCTAAACCACTATAAATTATATACTTCCTAGGAGTAATTAACTTTATTATCAGTGTGTAGCAATATTATTATCTGGGAGTATTAGCTTAATTACCACCAACATATATAATAGTGGATCCCCCTACATACCGTAATATTATTGTGATAAAATCACACGTTTCATAATGAAATTCTCATCAAGAAATCATGGTTCCACTACACTTTTGTACTCATATAAATTTCAAAAAAAAATTTACATTGTTTGATGGGTAAGTCTAATAACATAAACTTGAGTATATATGTGTATTTTTATTCCCAAACTTATCAACTTTGGTGCAGGGTGATCACGTGCGGGTCATAAAACTTGGGTGGATTACGGTGTGGTACCATGCATCTTTGTATGGATAGTTCAAGTTTGATCAATTTCGATAAAGATCAATATCGGTTCTCAATAATGTCAAATCTTAGTTTATTTCGGGTTTATAGTAATCGTATTCAAAAGGTATACTAATTCGGATACAATGGAGTGGGTCAATTTTTTTCTGATAAAAATATCAATATGAACACTTCATGGGGCATAAGAGATTTTCGTAAAAAACAGAAGTAATTTTCTTAAATTATGATCCATTATATTCTAAAGGAGATGATAAATGTGGGAGGTAGACAAAAATCCATGCCTTTGTACCACTTTTGTGTACCAATCAAAATTTGTGGCACGCAAAAGTGGTACATAAGAGTGCTACACAGGATACTGACTCTTGTATGCTGTGTTACAGTATCTAAATCAATTCCTACCAATTAATTAGCTCAAAATAAGAAACTCCCAATATGTTAACAAGTTCCGGTAGTTCTTTTTTCTTCAATAGAAGCCAGCATGGCAACGTTTAGGGCCATCGAAAAGGGTGCGATTATGCTTAGTCATAGTCACCACAAGGTCAGGACAAACTACCCAAAGTATTTTCTCTTTTGACATCCACCAAGGACGGTTCTCAAACCTGACATGGGAAGACAACTTGAAATCTAAGTTTTTGATAATTTCAGTCTTGTTTACGTCACTTGACATCTCATGGTAACTATCAAGTTGGTACCAGGCAACAACAACTGTGGCATTGATGGACGTTAGATTCATGGAGGGTTGATCGAAGTTTGGGACAAATTGTGGGTCAGTGATTACGTGTGAGTTATGGCTCATTCCAGCCCTGACCTTGTAGTAATAAATGTGGACGCCTTTGATGCGGTTGTATACGTCTAAGCGGGCATGAAAAGTGTAGGATTCGGGATCATAGAAGGAGGAGGGGAGGGAGGTGATAGTGAATGCGGGGGCACGAGGATGATATTCTACCCAGTATGCGAAGACACTTAAGCCTAGAACGGTCACTACGAAGAAGACCAGGAAGGCTATCATGCGTGGAGTGCAACATGGGTTTGCCATTATTGCGGGTGCGAAGAGGCAGCAAGAGTGTTTGGTTTAGTCTTTGAAGAAAGAATGTACGAGAGTGCGTGAGAAACTATATAGTATAGACCAGGCCAGCAGTGCTAGAGGAGAAGGTTTGCATTGTGATCTGACATGAAGATATATATAGGAGGGTTTTATTTTGATGAGTTTAGGAAAGGGAATAAGGATTAATTAAGGAATTGCCAGGAATTGTTCTTTAAAAAAGAAAGACAATATAATGAGAAATGTTACTTTTATTTCATTTTAACAAGAAAGGAAGGCGTAAAGATCCGAGATTACAGATTTTTCTTTTTTGTTTTGAGATGATCGGTATGGAAATATTTAAACGAGCTAACATAGAAATGTATGTTCAAACCAAAACAGAGATTACATATTTACATGTATGCATTTTGTATTATATTTTCACAAAAATTTTGGTGAGACCGTCTCACATTAAGGTTAGTGTATGACGGGTTTTTTTTTTTTTTTTTACTATGGGGTTATTTTTCAGTTGTATGGGGTCATTTTTCAGTTTTAACATTGGGGTCATTTTTCAGTTTGTATGGGGTTATTTTTCAGTTTTAACATGAGGGTCATTTTTTCAGTTGTATGGGGGGTCATTTTTCAGTTGTATAGGGGTTATTTTTTCAGTTTTTAACTTCAGTTGTATAGGGGTCATTTTTCATTTGTATAGACTTAAAAAAAAAATTGAAAAAAAAATAAAAAAAATTTGGGTCATTTGACCAAATCTGTCTCACACTAACTTAGTGTGAGACGGGTGTACACAAATTTGTCTCACACTAACTTAGTGTAAGACAGGTGTACACAAATTTTTCTATTGTATTCTATGTATATTGCATGTATTTAATAATATAAATATTTTCAACACTCTTTTTTTTTTTGAGATCCACTCCTTTTTAATTAGAGTGGATCTCAAAAAAAAATAAACTTAAGGCCTATTTGCTACTTCTCCAGTAATAAATCAAATAAATTAAACTAAGATCCATTAGTAATTCGTACAAGTGTTACTGTATCTATATCAATTCCCTCGCTACGTACGCACAACTCCCCAATTTTTTTTATTTCTAGGGACCTTTGGTGATTAATACCTCACCCCGTGATTGCTAGTAGCTAGTTTTAGTAGTTCTTTTTTCTTCAACTGAAGTCAGCGATACAGCGTTTAGGGCCATCGACAAGGGTGCGATTTTGCTTAGTCATAGTCACCACAAGGTCAAGGTAATCCTACTAACCCGAGGGACGATGTACAAATCTGTAATTTTGAAGATAATGGTAAATTTGACTCAAGACTGGCATATAGTGCATTTCATTTTGAAAACCCCAATACTATTGCTGCT
>ONZK01000355.1:21490-33391 GCA_900322385.1 Pharnaceum exiguum | reverse complement strand
GGGGGGGGGGAGGGGGGTCACCCTTCACTAGCAACTTAGATATTTATTTCCTTAAGTGTCTTTGACTATGTTTCCTCATTATGTACACTATTGTGTTTAATAAAATCTTCAATTTGATCCTTCATTACTTGGAATCATGGGATTTCTTTCATTGTTAGTAGAGATCTGATGCGTGAGCTAAGAAAACTCACATGATTTACTCTAGAAAATAAACTGAATAGAACTTATTTTTGTGGTTTTGTGATTTTCTGGACAGAAACTTAACAACAGGAAATAAAGATAAAGTTTTAGACCGAAAACTCGCAAGCTCTCAATCAAGTGTACTCAAAACCTCTCAAGATTACTTATCTAAAAAAAAACCTCTCAAGATTGTAAGCACAAATCCCTCATAATTTAAAGAAAAGCCTCGGCTTTATTGAACACAAAGCTTGAAAATTTACTATCAAACATCTACTCCTCTAAGGCTGTCTCATGGCCTTTTTTATACTACTAACAACCTCCTTAAAAATATTCCTAATCATACTAGGAAAAGAAAAACATTTCTGATAGAAAAACTAAAAAAGAAAAATAAAAGAAACTTCAATTTGGAAAATTATATAACTCCTAAATATTCTAAGTCTGTCTAACTTCTTATTTTTTAACAGAATTCCTCTAATAGGTCTTTCTTCTCTTGTCTTTCTTCTCTTCTTTCCTTATTGTACAGCCCTGCATCATGCTCCCCTTCTTTGAAAAGATTCGTCCTCGAATCTTAGAGGTAGTGATGTAAGACAAGTTTCCACCGAGATCAAACACAAGTCTTATAAGTTCGCCATCCATCTTTATATATAAATCTTTGAAACACTTGACCACTTTGTTGACCCTAAAGTTCATCCTGGGTGCACCAATTATTGTAAACACTTCTCGAATAAGCACACCGAATAAATTCTCTTTATTGCTTGGACCATGTGGAATGCACAAGTAGTTGATCACATGTTGCCTAATGCTTGCTTGAGTCAAGAAAGCTTCATAAGGATCTTGGTAAGGATACAAAACAAAGGGTAAATCTCGTTTCCCTACTAGTTCCTCACACACGGGGACTTCTTCGAATAGTGACGGTAAATTAAGATCAAACTGATGTTCAATCTCTACATCACTCGTGCTTTGAGTCTCAAAGTAGTCCTTGTCCTCAAGTGGATCACTATAGCTAAAAGGAACTACCACATCGTGCACATCTAGGTCCAGGGGTTCTTCTTGTTTGATCTCTGCAGCAACAAGAAGATTCTTGGTAGCTTTACTCTCTTCTTCATGTCTTTGCAATAAGATCTTTTCAACACTAGACTCTACTTTACTAGCATTTGTCGTCCAATTTCTCCATTCGGTATAGGTGATAGCTTCTTGATTAGGGCAATCAACACCAGAATGAAAGAACCCATAACACTTTGTGCATCTAAAAATTGGAAAACACCCCATTGTAGATCGTTGAAACTTAAGAAAGTTTCAAGGCTGAACTCCTGATACCATTTGATGCGTGAGCTAAGAGAACTCACATGATTTACTCTAGAAAATAAACTAAATAGAACTTATTTTTGTGGTTTTGTGATTTTCTGGACAGAAACTTAACAACAGGAAATAAAGATAAAGTTTTAGATCGAAAACTCGCAAGCTCTCAATCAAGTGTACTTAAAACCTCTCAAGATTACTTATCTAAAAAAAAAACTCTCAAGATTGTAAGCACAAATCCCTCAAAATTTAAAGAAAATCATCAGCTTTATTGAACACCAAGTCCCGAAAATTTACTATCAAACATCTACTCCTCTAAGGCTGTCTCATGGCCTTATTTATCCTACTAACAACCTCCTTAAAAATATTCCTAATCAGACTAGGAAAAGGAAAACAATTCTGAACTAATATAACTCCTAAATATTCTAAGTCTGTCTAACTTCTTGTTTTTTAACAGAATTCCTCTAATAGGAAAATCTGTGTTTCTTCTCTTCTTTCCTTATTGTACAGCCCCGCATCATGAGAAAACTTTGGCTCTTGATACCAATTGATGCGTGAGCTAAGAGAACTCACATGATTTACTCTAGAAAATAAACTAAATAGAACTTATTTTTGTGGTTTTGTGATTTTCTGGACAAAAACTTATTAACAGGAAATAAAGATAAAGTTTTAGACCGAAAACTCGCAAGCTCTCAATCAAGTGTACTCAAAACCTCTCAAGATTGTAAGCTCAAATCCCTCCGAATTTAAAGAAAAGCATCAGCTTTATTGAACACAAAGTTCTGAAAATTTACTATCAAACATCTACTCCTCTGAGGCTTCTCATGGCCTTATTTATACTTCTAACAACCTCATTAAAAATATTCCTAATCAGACTAGGAAAAGAAAAACAATTCTGACAGAAAAACTAAAAAAGAAAAAGATAGAAACTTAAATTTGGAAACTAATATAACTCCTAAATATTCTTAGTCTGTCTAACTTCTTTTTTTTTTAACAGAATTCCTCTAATAGGAAAATCTGTCTTTCTTCTCTTGTCTTTCTTCTCTTCTTTCCTTATTGTACAGCCCCGCATCAAGATCTCAAGGGGTTGGTTGCTTTCATAAAGCGAGCAAGCAAGTACTCTTTACAAACATATTGAGTCTAAGATTGCTCGGGGATTTGTCAAGGACGAGTCTGACTTCTTACAAGATTCCTGAGAAGCATTTTCTAGACCCTTCATATGATCTCACTTAAAGGACCACAGCATCAGTGGACAATTTGATTCTCAAGTAGAGGAATCCATGGTGCCATAATTCTCCATGATGAAACTTAACCCCTTTAGAGAACTTGGGAACCATAAAATGGTGGGTAAGTTGTGGAAAAAGAAGTGTGTAGGTTGCAAACCTTGATGGAAAAATGTGTCTCTCTTAGGGAAGTGGTTGTGTCGTTTTCCTTGCGGGGGTGATGTTGTTTGGCATAAGGTCATACGGAATAGATATGGTCTGCATGTGAATGATTGGGACGCGCTTTCTCTAACCTCAACTGCCCACACTTGGCCATGTCTCTTAGATTTGTGGGCAGTTCCTACGTTGGATTTCGTACAAAGTGGGTAACAGACAAGGGATCCTTCCAGTTTTTTTAGTATATCTAATCTTCATAATGCTCCAATGTCTTGATTTCATAGTCGACAAGGTGGAGCTTGGAATCGTCATTTGCATAGACATCCCAATGAGTGGGAAATAGAGGAACTTGCTTACTATTGCCCTTGATATAGCAGAAATGTCCATGATAGAATATTATGGATAGGTGATTCTTCATAAGCTTTCGGCTTAATGGGCTGTAAGCTTTCGGCATTGGTGGCCAACTATGAGTTGAAGTCCAAAGTTCCTTGAAAGTTCGTGCATTTAGTTGGACTATGGTATTGGGTCGAATAAACATGAACGATATGCGATAATAACGTCGCCTAGGGGTTTCTCCATCTCCAAATGTTTGTACTATTTGCAGAAAGAGTAGTGAGACAGAATCACACTTATTTCTTCATTGTGAGGTGGCAAATGCATTAGGGCATAAACTTTTACAGGTGCATGCAGAGGATTGGGTTTGTTCAGGAATGGTAATAGGATTAGTTAGGACAAAGTTTGATTGATTTGGGAGAGACATAGATAAGTGGCTTTATGGAATTGTACTGTTTTAGCCTTTTTTGTGTGTACGTGGTTAGAGCGCATAGTCGGGTTTTCGACCGGGGTAGTCATTCCATTGATTACTTATGGGGGGAGTTGAATTTTTGGCTTCATTGTGGACTAAGTCTTGAGGTACTTTTAAGGTCTACCCACTCCCTGGGTGCTGCTTGTAATGTTCTTGGTTTAGGAGGACCTCTTGTTCTCCAATGCCAATTGTTGTTTCTTCATTAAGGTTTATTCTTCTATCAAAAAGAAGAAGAAGGATAGGTTAAGGGATATTAGTGCCAATTCCAGTCACTACTGCTGGGCTGTAACTTGAGATCACCATAATTATGGCCCTAGCATTCGGGCGTAAGGAAAAGGTTTCTCATGGAATATCTTCCTTGCTAACAGAGTTGGAGCCCTTCCATCACTGCTAGTAACTATACACCCGTTATATCCTGCAACAAGAACGCTATTATTGGCTGAGCAGGAAAATCAATTACAAGCAGCAAGGTAGCAGATCATTCTTTTAATACATTTGTCAAAAAGTGGGTGGAGAAAAGGAGGGATTGGAGACATGGCAGGGGATTTACGGATGTTGTTACTTGCAATCGATGGACACTAAAAATACTCTATGTGGAAATTACTAGGAAAGATTTCAAGGGTAAATGTGCGGTTCAGGTAGCACACTTGTGGAATGCTTATGTGGAAAATGTAGTGCATATACCGAGCATGGGTATGTGTACTTTTTATCGTTTGAGGAGGTTGATTTAAATCCTATTCCAGTAAAGGGGTTTGGTCTGGTTGAAGAAGTAAGAACCGCTTTGCACTCTATGTCCTCTTGTATGAACTTCAGGTCCTTATTCATGAAGTTTGTCATGAATGGATACGAGGTGGTCTTGCGAGGTTGACCACACGTCTCAGTGTGAAGCAAGGGCAAGGGCAGCATACCCATAAGGCCATAAGTGGGGGATACCACAACTAGGGGTGTGCACCAGTCCGGGTCCGAACTGGACCTGACCTGTATGCAGCTAATTTCGAAAACAGGAGACCGGATTGGATCAGATATAACACTGCGCCCAGAAAGTCCGGTCTACAACCAGACCGCACCTGTGTGGTCTTTTTTTTTTTTTTTATAACAAAAACCTCCTTATACACATGAGCAATTCCGCAACTATTGTTTAATCGCGTTGCCTAATCAATAAAAATTGTGCAAGACCACGAGTGCATGATAGCCGACACTATCACACCATGAATAATCATCGATGCACAAGATCATAAAAGATTCATTAGTCCCAATTGCATCCAAGATTTTGTGAAAATCAATGGAATTGTTCTATATTGAAAGTGCAAAACATTAGTCCTAAAGTCGTTGGGTGTTTGGGTGGAAGACGATAACATTATTATTTACGTTTGTGGCTGAGGGGGAGCATAAGAGCGTGAAGTGGGTTTGTGATTTAGGAATTAGTAAAAATGAGAAATGAGGATAGGTCGGTTGCCGATTTTGTAGAGGGGAATATTGTCAATTTCCTAAACATACCCAAAACAGTAATGTTGCTACTAATTTGACACATCCCAATAGGAGTATGTAGCATTTTTTTTGGATCAGAGGATGCATATTTCCAGTTCCGGTCCGGTCTGACTGCAAACTGAAACTGCCGACCGGACTCCAAACTTCACTGCATCGCACACATAACTTCTCCATAACTGAAACGAACCGGTCCGGGTCGGTATGTTTTGCCGATCTGTCCGGCTCTTGTACACCCCTAGCCACAACCATTTGAATATACCCTAATGCAAGATTTGAGCCGACAATTGCTTCATGCAGAAGTTGGGTTTTGTAAAAACTCATTTGAAAAAATGGAATGTAGAGGTGTTTGGAAATACTAGAGCTCAGAAGGAGGAAGTTCTACTTCAGATTCGTAGAGCATTAATTCATGGGAATATGATGATAAAGTAATGAAGAATTGTACTCGCTTACAGAACGAATTAGGAGGAGTTATCATGCAAGAGAAATAACGGCAACACCTGAGCTTAGGAGGGGGATGTTAATTGGATATTTTACCTTTTGGGTACCCGAGGTATACCATATTGTACGTTTAGGTACCTGAGGTATTCAATATATTTTTTTAGGTACCTGAGGTTTGTTTCCGTTAACTTTTCAGTGCTTTTACCGTTAAGTTGGCAAATTGACCGTTAAAACTGGTCAACTTTTTTTGTTTAATGTCAATTTTACCGTCATGGTCATTACAACCCAGATTTAAAAAAAAAAAAGGAAAATCAACTAAATTTCCAATTTTTTCATTGAAAAGCTCTAAATAATTCATAGATTACAATCTCTCACAACATCTCAAAGGTCTTTGCAAATTGCAACCCTTCCCATTTTACACAACCACAAATTTAATCATTTCTCACCTCTCATTCCTTTGTCAATATCGCATAAACCAAATTATGCACCTAAAAACAAAACAAATTAACCCAGAATAATGAACAACCATTGCAAAGTACATTGATTATATGCCTAAACCATATATTACGTATATACAATGTACGACAAGGGGTATTGATAATTAAACCAATGTCTATTATCAAAAGGTTCAAAACCATGAAACTATACAGTGCTTTGTTGATCTCTCTGCTTTGCTTTGCTTTTAACGTAACCAGTAATCATTGAGTTCCATTTTCTGGTGTTTGTTTTAGTCATTTTATCGAACAGTTGTCGTGCATCGTTAATGTGATAGTTACATGAAATAATATCTGGGTCTGTGTGTACTAAGATATAACTAGTTCATCAAACCATGTCTATTATCAAAATAAAACCAAATTAACCCAGAATACTGAACTACCATGGCAAACTAACAAAACCAAGACACCAACACCATACCGCAAGGGAAGACCCCACCGCCGCCCACACCGTACCATAAGAACAATGCACACCACCGCTATACACCAACACCATACCGTTGAGCGCAGGGGTTCAGTGATGAAAGACCAAATCTGCGGTCATGAATAACTTGGGTAAGGGAGGCAGACAAGTGGGTTGAGCTCGGAAAGGTGGGAATCGATAAGGGTAAGGGGCAATCTGGGAAAAGGGGGAGGGAACTAGTTAAAGGATGCGGTGTGGTGTTGAGATTACTGGTGGTGAGAGCATTTTCGATAGTGGAGGTGAGAGAGTGGAGTGGAGTGGAGGTGAAGGGGGTTGGGAGGGAAAGAGAAAGGAGTTAGAACGATGAGTTTGGGGGTATGCCTCTTGGAGAAAGAATGGGTTCATGTCAAATATTCGGTGAAAGGTCGAATATAACCTTCACTTTAACGGTTAATTTGCCAACTTAACGGTAAAAGCACTGAAAAGGTAACGGAAACAAACCTCAGATACCCAAAAAAATATATTGAATACCTCGGATACCCAAACGTACAATATGGTATAACTCGGGTACCCAAAAGTAAAATATCCATGTTAATTCGAGGCTTTTCTTTAAAATGGTCAATGAGAGGAGGCGACGAAATTATATCAAGGGCGTTGAATCTACTTCATGAGAGTTGGTGCAAGATGAGGATAATGTGTGTCATGAAATGATAGACTACTATAAATCTCTTTTTAAGGAGGAGGTGGAACATAGGCCAATGATCGAGGGTTTGGATTGGGACCCTATATCCCCACCAATGGCTGACTTGCTTGAGCAACGTTTTGATATTGAAGAAATCAAGGAAGGTGTGTTCTCAATGGATAAGGAGAAAGCACCGGGACTGGATGGCTTTTCCATGGCTTTCTTCCAGGAGTGTTGGGATATAATCAGCAAACCTAGAAAAAACTAATATGCTTCTCTCCCTTCTCTTTAGTTTCTCTCTCTAAAAGATAGTTGGTCATCGGGGATTATTCCTACTGCCCTGGCAGTGGGACTCCGGGAATCACTACTATTTAGAGTAGAGATTTAGTTCAAGCATGGTAACAAATTTCAGTGTTGAGAGGAATATTTTTTCTTTTGTCCGTTATGGTGATAGTTGCTTGTTGAAGGAATTCCACCATGGCAGGAAGTATGAGATGCGACTCCGGCTTCGAGAGATGATCTGGTGGGCTACAGAGGCGATTTCGCTTTGGCGTGGTGATAATGCTGTCCTTTGGGTTCGCAAGATTAGATGTGATGGTTATATCTTATTGCTGAAGATTTCTAATAATTCTTATGGCCGTTGCCTAGTAGTGGAAAAACTTTTGCCGGAAGGTCGTGGTTCATCCATTCGAGTACCTGAGGGAAAAAGAGGGTCCGGATGGGCAGCGTTGATCAATGCTTTCCAGGAGATCGATGTCAGAGCAAAGCTTGATAGTAATCCGGCATTTGATAAGCCCCATCGTAGAGTTTGTGGGTCACACAATATCATTTGGCCAGTAGAGCAGAGTTGCAGGGACGAAACATCACTGGGGAGAAGATATGGTGGTAGATTTGGAAAGTCTGGTAGCAGTAATAGCAATTATGGCAGGTGCAGAATTTCAGGAGGAAATTGCTCTAATTCAAAAATGTTGAATAACTGCTGTAATTCAAATACTGAGGTGAGGGTTAATAATAGATTGGGGCCAGGACAGAGGAGGGTGTGAGGGTGTTTTAGAAGAAGGTTTAAATGTCTTTGACAGACTTGGGCCAAGTCCATATCAATTTCATGGGCTAGACTACCCACTGAAACTGAGGAAAGGTGAGAACACACAGAGATACAAAAAAACAGCCGGCAGCCACATCAATAAAAAAAGAGAGAGGCCCAGCCCAAAGAGTATTAAAACTACTAAGCTTTGGTAAAAAAAAGAAGCGTACATGATCCTCAAAGGGCTATAGTACCATATTCTTCCAGCAAGGTAAGCAAGGTAATCTCTACAGAGACAAAGGAGCAGAAGACATCTGGTACCTGCTGCAGTACACCCACTGACAAGTCTGCCCAAGTTAACATACTGACTACATCTCCTATAGAGACACAACAACAACATGAATCTTCTGATTTATCTTACTCACCGGTTATTCTTCCTGCTGAGGTGGTTGAGGCTGCAAGGATTGTTAAGTCGCTGAATTTGTTTGGGAGTTGGGCTTTTAACTATGGGAAAAAGTTGGATGAGAATGAGCGTTCGAAGCAGGAAGTGCCAGTAGTCAGAACTTTTGAAAGACTTCGAACCGATTTGGGCTCACCACTCAGGAGGGAGGTCTTTCCGCACAAGGAGCAAAATGCTCTTCACTATTTGGAGGATGACGACGAGGGTTATTCTGAAGATGATTTTTATGTAGAAGACGAGGGCCTCCTTATTCAAAGTCTTCGCTCAGATGGTGATGAATTCTATGAGTCACTCAGGGACACGGTAAACTTGCTCAATGTAGATGTTCCTTCTACACAGATTGACGTCGGATGTTCCAAGGGAGTGAGAAACTCCTTACTGTGAATGGAATTGACATGTTTGACGGGGAGGGTAATGTGGATGAACATTCAACTGAAGCACCACAGTCTTCCCCATTGCACATCCAAACTATTTATGTCAATCCCATAGGTGAAGAGGGGATCCTCGTCACCCTCAAATGCTGCTGGATAAAATAGGACTCAAATTAGTGACCTCTTTGGGGCAGGATGTTGTTGTGCAGGGGACACCAAAGGTGTACTCTAGGAGAAAAAAGAAAAATTGGGAGAAAGAGTTTCGTAACTTGCAGTCCACTATCAATTACGACAAAGGTGATACATGTAGTGGGTGGGTTTCGAGTCGTTATAAATGAAGCTTCTTAGTTGGAATGTAAATGGGCTTAGGAAGTATCGGAAGAGGGATTTAATTAAGTTGATCATAAATAAAGTGTCCCCAGACGCGGTTCTTCTACAAGAGACTAAGATGGAGGGCGTGGACTCTTTTCTTGTGCGTACTTTTTGGGAATCACAGATGAAGGATTGGGTTACTTTGCCGTCGGATGGTGCGTCCGGAGGCATTTTGATTATTTGGGATACTAGATTTGCAACTAAGAGGGAGGTTCTGATGGGCTCTTATACACTTTCTGTTTGTCTGGAGATTAGAGGAAGAGGCAGTTGGTGGATTTCTTCTGTTTATGGTCCATGCAGCTCACAGGACCGTGTCCCTTTTGTTGAGGAGTTGAGTGCGTTGGCAGGCCTTTGTTCCCCTAGATGGGTAGTGGGTGGAGATTTCAACGTGGTGCGCTATAGTAGAGAAAGGGTAGGAAGTCAAGGAAGCCGTGCTTACATGAGAGACTTTGATGAATTCATTCGTGATTGTGAACTACGTGATCCACCCTTAGCTAATGGTGAGTTTACTTGGTCTGCCCGCAATGCCTCTTCGAGGCTGGATAGGTTCTTGTTTACGAATCAGTTCGAGGACGAGTTACCATCGTTGGTGCAAGAAGTCTCTTTGCGACCATGTTCGGATCACTTTCCCGTTATCCTCCAATCTAGCCCGATAGAATGGGGACCAACACCATTCAGGTTTGAGAATATGTGGACTTCACACCCTGATTTCCGAAACAATGTGAAGCAATGGTGGGATGAATGTGAGGTTGGTGGTTGGCGTAATTATTGTTTTATGCAAAAACTGAAGTATGTGAAAGGAAAGCTGAAAGTGTGGAACAAGGAGGTGTTTGGCGATATCAGGGCGAAGAAAGAGGTGATTTTGACAGAGATTGATCGTGTTGATAAGCAAATTATGGCGGGGGATGTGGACGAGGATTTAGCTAGGAGGAGTGTGGAGTTGAAGAATTCTCTAGAAGACCTTATCCTCAAAGAGAAGCAAAGCCAACGGCGAAACTAAAGTGGGCTAGAGAAGGGGATGTAAATTCCCGATTGTTCTTTGAGGTTGCTAGCGGCCAACGAAGGAGAGCTTATATGAAGGAGAGCTTATATCAAGGAACTTGAGGATGATGATGGGGAGGTGCTGAATGACATAGGATTCATTACCAACGAAATCACCTCCTTCTATAAAAACCTTTTTATGGAGGAGAATCCCAATAGACCTTTGATTGAGGGCTTGGTTTGGGATCCTATATCTTCCCATTTTAGTACGTGGTTAGAGAGATCTTTTGAAGAAGACGAGATCAAGTGCGCTGTGTTTGGCATGGCTAGGGACAAGGCTCCTGGTCCCGATGGCTTCACAATGGCTTTCTTTCAAGATTGTTGGGAGGTGATTAAAGATGATCTTTTAGGAGTGTTTAATGAGTTTCATGAGAATGGGGTGATTGGAAAGGGTATGAATTCCAATTTTATCACTTTGGTCCCTAAAAAGGATAGATCCATCAAGGTTCGTGATTTTCGCCCGATAAGTCTTGTGACTAGCATTTACAAGGTTATCACTAAAGTGCTCTCAAGAAGGGTAGGAGAAGTTCTTTCCTCTACGGTCTCTATGTCTCAGAGTGCTTTTGTAGAAGGGAGACAAATATTAGATGGTGCATTAGTTGCTAATGAGATTGTGGATGAAGTGAGGCGAAAGGGAGAGAAAGGGGTTGTGTTCAAATTGGACTTTGAAAAGGCCTATGATAGGGTTAGCTGGAATTTTTTGGATTATGTGTTCCTTAATAAGGGGTTTGGTGAGAGATGAAGGAAGTGGATCAAGGGTTGCTTATCCAATGCTCACTTTTCGGTTTTAGTAAATGGTGCACCGAGAGAATGGTTTTCAACTTCAAGAGGCTTGAGGCAGGGTGATCCTTTATCGCCGTTCTCGTTTACGTTGGTGGCTGATGTTTTGAGTAGGATGATTGAGCGGGGGGTGAAGGCAGGAACGGTCGAAGGTTTCGGAGTAGGAAGGGAATCTGTCCACGTTTCCCACTTACAGTTCGCAGATGATACAATTATGTTCTTAGCCGCCGATGAGAATAATTTCAGAAATGTCCTTACCCTCCTCCAGGTTTATGAGATAATATATAGTATGAAAATCAACCTCTCTAAATGTAGCCTAGCTGGAATCAATGTTAGTGAACCATCTCTTCGACATTTTGCTGCACTTGCTCAGTGTCAAATTCAAAATTGGCCTCTTACTTATTTGGGGGTTCCTCTTGGGGGAAATCCACGCTCCGAGTCTTTTTGGGAACCTGTTGTGACGCGGGTTGCTAAGTGGTTAGATGGTTGGAAACGGGTTTATTTCTCATTAGGTGGTCGGATCACCTTGTTGCGGTCGTGCCTATCTAGCATTCCCCTATACTATTTATCTCTATTTAAGATTCCAGTGGGAGTAGCAATAAAGATTGAGAAACTTATGAAGGACTTCTTATGGTCCGGGGTTGATGGGAATAAGGACCACCTTGTTAGTTGGGACAGAGTTTGC
>ONZK01000355.1:0-10321 GCA_900322385.1 Pharnaceum exiguum | reverse complement strand
GGGGGGGGGGGGTCAGTTTTACTTGCATATAATTCAGTTCGTCTGTTTACTTCAAGCCTACTTTCTGTTTGCTTACCTAATATCTAACAGTTGTTAAAAATTTATATATATTTCAGGTCATAGACGCCCAAACAGACATGCCTATCGTTGGAGCCATAACGCTATACACGTCTCTTCTTACGTTCACTCTTCGTGTCCATCCTGATCGGCTTGACTATGTAGATCTTGTGCTGGTATGTTTCTGTAAAAGGTCAAGGTTTTGAGTTTGTTATGTTTTAGCTGAATGATAGGATGCCACTTTGTCCCTGAGGTTACCGATGCATCCACAAATTTTATGCAGTTGGATGAAAGTGACCTTTGTGATCTCTTGGTATATTACCTCTTAGGAAGCTCCATTTTTTCTACCTGGCATTTTGATTGCTATGGGTTCAGCTAAGCTCCGAAGTTAGTTTGCACATGCTATGGGTTCAGCTAAGCTTGATTACTATTGAAGTGATTATGGGACAGAGCTTGTGTACCAATGAATAAGTGTGGGCTTCGAATAATTGTGGTGGCTGAAATATCAAGCCTGATTATACTCCCTCCGTCCCACTTTTATCTTCCATTTTTCCGCATTATTGTCCCACTCTGATCTTCCAATATGTCTTATTTGGTCATGATCCCCACATAGTTTACCAGCATACCCTCATACCTTTACCCCATAAACATAAGCCCATGTGCTATGAGAATGCAATTTGGCTTGAAATCCAAGGGTATAATGGACCATATTTATTCTCTACCACTCCACCTAAAATCTTGTGAAATTTCAAAATGGAATATAAAAGTAGGACGGAGGAAAAATTTGATTGGTTACTTCATAACTTATCTACATCTTGGCCTAGAATTTATTATTGGATGCTACCCTAGTTGTCTTATGACTCCTATCCATAATTTGACATTTAAATAATTGCATTACATGGGCAACAATTGAGTTTCACATATTAGGCAGAGCGTAGATGCTTATGTTATCTGAAAAAAGCACATTGGAGATTCAAATACAGGGGTAGTTTAGTTTTTTATCTTAAATAATAATATACAGGGATATTTACTACCAATGTGTCATTTACAATGTTTTAAATATCTAGTTTATTAGAATAATTTCACCAACGGTGTGACATTTATATTTCTCTTTCTACGAAGCAAATCATATCCGGGGATGACTTCAAAAATCATTGTTATGCTGCTCATGCCTTAGGATAAGGATTAATGGCTTGGTGACAAGTAAAGGCGGACAAAATCGCTGCAAAAGAACAAATTGCTTCCCTTAGTTAAAAGCCTAGGCAAGGGGCTACCCCTACTAATATGGGCTTGGCCTTAGTATCTGATTATGCTAGATCTGTAGCATCAGATTCTCTCTGTTCACCCACATAATAAAAGTAAGATTTATCCACAGGACCACGGCATACGGCATGCTACCCGATTTTGCGGTATTTATTAGGCTTTCTAGTCATACACCAATTAGTTGAGTGTACTAGCACCCTCAGAGGTATTGCTTCTGCCCTGTGATGACATGCAAGCTCATCGCTTTATTGAAACATATTTCAGGATGACAAAGTAAATGAAATGTAAGCTTGGGCTTGTGTAATACCTTAATGAAGAGATGTCTTAAACCAATATTTGAAAGATGTACCCATATCATTGCCATTATAGGTATATTCAGCATCGCAATTTGTATGTTAGCTGTAATATTGTGCAAGTTTCAATAGTTTCTGGCTGACTAATAACTTATGTTTCTGCAGGGCGCATGTGTGAAGATACTTGCTGGAAAACCAAAACTTCAGGATAGCAGAGCTACGAAACAGATCATTGCTCTACTTAGCGCTCCACTGGACAAGTATAATGATGCTGTGACAACATTGACACTATCCAATTATCCCCGCATCATGGACTATCTGGATAATGATACTAATAAAATCATGGCTATGGTTATCATTCAAAATGTTCTTAAGAACAACACATACATATCTACATCTGATCAGGTATCTTGCTGATTTTTTATTTACCTACTTTTTGTAAGGATTAATGTGGTGATCATAGATATATATGGTCTTGCAGGTGGAAGCGCTGTTTGAGTTGGTCAAGGGGCTTATTAAAGATATAGACGGCAACTCAGATGATGAGGTTTGGTCAAACACACTTTCTTTGTTATGATGTCACTATTTCATTTTGTACAAGTATTCCAAGTCTTATGACATCATGACCCTAGTTATGCTTTGTATGTCCGAGGCTGAACCTCGACTATTGAATCTACTGATTTGGATCATGAGCTACTGCTTAACTGGCTATAGAACGAACTGATATTGTTTTTTCCTGTACATGTCCATTAATAGCTTGATGAAGAAGACTTTAAAGAAGAGCAGAATTCTGTTGCTCGTCTTTTACACATGCTATACAACGATGACCCTGATGAAATGTTGAAGGTGACTGGTGGTTTGAATGCACTCTTATTCCTGATTTCCATCATAAATATAGCTGAAGTCTACAGATAATGTTTAAACTTGTACTGTCAGATTATATGCACTGTATGGAGACATATAACGAGTGGAGGCCAAAAGCGCTTGCCATTTACCGTTCCTCCCCTGGTCTTCTCTGCACTCAAGGTTCTTTCCTCCCCTCTGTACTTTTTATTTGTTTTTACTTTGACGAAAGTTCCCTGATTGCTCTGCTCGTCATTCGGGTTGTTGGAGATTTGTGACTGTGCTGTCATCATGTTTTTCGGTTGTCATTCTATCTCTCTCTGCTCTTTTTTGTATTTTTCTTTTTCATCTCCTCCCCTTATTGTTTGCTTTCAGCTAATTAAGCGAGTAAAAGGTCGAGATGGTGAAGCTGATGGGGAAGAAGCACCTGCAACACCTAAAAAGATATTTCAGCTTGTAAATCAGGTATTTTGTGGTATTGATGGAATTGAAACTTATTCTAAATGAAAACTAATAATGGGTCGTGATAATTAAATTTGGTATGTTTGAATCTGTGTAAGCTTCTTACTGTAGGGGAATATCGTTCTTAAGGATAAAAGTGAAAAATGTTTAGGGTTTAGGATGATTAGACAGCGTTGTTTTGTTTTGTTGTCCTCCGAGCTTTTGAAACTAGGGAATTATGCAAAATATTGCCCATATATGTACCTGTGTTGAAAATCTGTACTTGTACTAGGTGGCAGAATGTTAAATACGCAACAGTAAAAACATATCCTCAATCCCAAAACTAATTGGGGTCGGCTAACATGGACGAAAATGTAGTTCGTAGTAGTACACACACGCGCCATCGCACAGTCACACACCTAGCCATTTCGCAAACACACATGAAACGAATGCCACGCTAAAACACATACAAGCAAGCACCACTCTCATTATAAGAATAAACAAACCTACCCTCATGCAAGCAGCCAAGCAACACAACACACATACAACAACAACAACCTAGTGTAAAAACACAATCAATGGGGGTGCTGGGGGTCGGGATGTACGCAACCTTATCCCTGTTTTAGAAAACAGAGAGGTTGTTTCCGATATTGACCCTAAATGCATTGTTGCATTGAAGTATTGACTTCCAACAACTTCACAAAAAATAAGAATTACTGGAAGGTTTTTCTAGCACACAAACACACACATGAACTACCTTACTCCTTAAAAAAAAACGCGTATACTTGGACCGTTTTTATGCACCTCCTGGCCGCAGTCATGTAGAGCCATATCCAACTTAAAAACCCTAATCCAAGTTTGACGAGGTTGACTTGACGGAGAATAAGAATAGAAGAATAAATCAGAATTATGGGAATCTAGTGAATGATTGATTGTCTTTGTTGAAAGTTAATGTACTTTAGTGGTATATTATAATTATATTTCTATAATACACTTAATCACATTACTTTCAATAAAGATAAGTATTCACTATATTGCTACTTTTATGATTTATTCTTCTATTCTCGCTCTCCGTCATTCATAAAGATCATTATTCACTAGATTTGCAAAAATTTGATTAGTTCTCCATCTCACTGCCTCTACTGCTCTAACCCTCGCCATTTATTCTTTGACACATTAATCTGCCACTTATATTATGTGGCTGGCTTTGGTTGGTGGTTGTGTCTACAATTCTATTAAGGAAGTTATTTTAATGTCAATGAGGTGGCACGATTTGCATATAATGTGTGACAAGTTGGATTTCCTCAATTTCCACATAACGATCTTGTGTAGGATTTTTTTGTTACTCTAAAGCATTGGGCCTTATACAATTATGGTTATGGTATCTCTTTGAAATATTTCAAAGAATCTTTTTCCTGAGTGCTAAAATAGTATCAAAATTAAATGTCTAACAATTTTTTTATATATAATTGTAGTTCATTGAATAATTATTCCGATTCCATGTGAAAATTAACTTCCTTTTCTTTTTTTAGTGCTTTCTCTATAATTAAGACATGAAGTAATTAGCTCTTATATGTTTCTTAGATAAGAAATTTTTTTATTAATGGGTTGGAGGACAAGCTGTCCTCCCTATAGCAAATTACAAGTTAGACCAATTCCTTTGCAAAATAGTCAAAGAATAGTCTACAAATGCTCCAGCACTTTTAGCCCACAAAGAAGCTAAAAAGGTAACGCGATCCCATAACAAATCAGGTGTATAAACATAAGCTCCTAATTTAGGGAAGACTCTTGCATTCCGCTGAAGCCAAATGCACCAGAAGACAGCCATGAGTGCATTCTTCCACAACAACTTCTTCTCCTTATCCCTCCCAAAACCCTTATACTTGATCTGCAAAAAATTGTTGTACTGATGAAGGGCAAACCCATTGCTCACCATAAACGCTAAAAAGTTTATCCCACAGGTAGCGTGCTTAAGGGCATGAAGAAAAAGATGAGATGAAGTTTCTCCACTCTTTTTACACATTACACAAATATCTGGTGAAAAGAGCTAGTTGAGGTCTCCTCCTTTGTCGCATGTCATTAGTGTTAATTCTTCCCAAAGACATCGTCCATACAAAGGCTCTCACCTTATATGGAACCTTTGCTTTCCAAAGAATATCAACAACAGGAAATTAACTCTAACCAATGAGATACTATCACATTAATAAAAGTTTGTTATTTGTTGAGGTAGTTAATCTATATTCTCTCTGCTGTTTGGTTTTCTCTTTATAGCAGTATATATACTCGTTCTTTTGGTTTTAGAATAAATTAATATGTGCTCCTGATGACCTTTATTTTGGATGGTTTTTAGAGTATCGAGGCTCTCTCATCTGTTCCGCCTCCTGATTTGGCTTTAAGATTGTATTTGCAATGCGCTGAGGTAGGTCTTTTATATTTATCAACTGTTATTTTATATTTATGGAATTTTTCCTTTTTCCCTAACTTGTCTTTTCTTTGTTGCTCTTGTTACTGTAGGCTGCCAGTGATTGTGATCTCGAGCCAATTGCCTATGATTTTTTTACACAAGCCTTTATATTATATGAAGAAGAAATAGCGGTAATTGGTAATTCTGTTTGAAACCATTGTGCCATGATCAGGATTCATGACTAGTGCTTACTATATTTATGCCTTGTGTTTTGGCATCAGGATTCTAAAGCACAGTTTACTGCCATTCATCTTATAATTGGGAGTCTGCAGAGGATGAATGTATTTGGTGTAGAGAACAGGGATACTCTAACACACAAGGCTACGGGGGTACAGCTCCTATGGATGTCACATTATTAGTTTCTTCTGATTATCTTTCATTTTCTCTTTTCTTTGTTCTAGCTATTAGTTTCTTTGTCTCTTTTGATTCAGTACTCCGCGAAACTCTTGAAGAAGGCCGATCAATGTAGAGCAGTTTATGCATGCTCTCATCTGTTTTGGTCAGATGACCGGGATGGTATCAAGGATGGAGAGAGGTGCAATCTCTTTTGTCATTATTTTATGTCTTTCGTCATATGTCTATCATACAGGTTCATTTCCATTCTAAAGAGATGTAGTCCTTCTCTGGTTGGCAGGGTCCTCTTGTGCCTAAAGCGTTCACTAAGAATTGCAAATGCTGCTCAGCAGATGGCAAATGTGACTCGTGGAAGCAGTGGGCCTGTGACACTGTTTGTGGAAATTCTTAACAAGTTAGTTTCAAGGAATAGAAAGAAATGCATCCATATTACTGTCGCACTCCATATATTTGAAGGAGTCAGATGGCTCTGGTCTTGCTCTCTGTCTTCTCTTAAATATTTAACATGTTGATCATGGTGACAGGTATCTCTACTACTTCGAAAAGGGAAATCCGCAAGTCACAAGTTCAGCAATTCAAGACCTTGTAGAGTTGATAAGAACTGAGATGCAGAGTGATACTTTTACATCAGATCCAGCTACCGATGCTATTTTCAAGAGCACTTTGCGGTATATCAAATTCCAGAAACAAAAAGGTGGTGTGATGGGTGCAAAGTTCGACCTGATTAAGCTGTGATGTGTCTTTTAGAAACATTTTTATCCCACAGATGACACTCTGCTGCAGTATGGAAACCACTGTTCCCTAGATGGCAGGGAAGCTTGCTCCAACAAGTCGTCTGAACTGCTGAAAATTAATCAGAGTAACAAGTTTTGTCTGTTTTGATTGAGAGTCGTGTATGTACACTTGTACAGGTACATTTTGTTATTTTTAAAAGAAATCCTTACACTGCTCAGTTATGTACATCTGTCCAATTGCTTTTATGTAAAATGGGTGATTGGCGATATTCAATGATTCTTTCGTGACAGTATTCTTGTTCATTTCAAACATCTTTCTACCACCCTTAAAATTTGGTTCCCTTTCACGCGGTTAGATTTGATGATGGTATATATATTGTTCCTTTAGTTGCCTGATGGATTGTGCTTTGCAGTGGCGGCTGAGACGCTGTGCGAGCGGTCTGTTCGCACAGGGCCTCAGCCGCGAAAAGGGCCTCACATGACGCGAAATCACAAATTTCGACGCTTTAAAGCGTCGATAAAAAAGTGTCGAAATATTATAGTGACGCTTTTTAGCGTCTAAACCAGTGTATTGACGCTTTGTAACGATATATCGACGCTTTATCCTTAACGGTATATTGGCACTTTTTGGTGTCGCAAAACACGTATTGTTGTTTTTTGGCGTCAACGGTAACTAACTGTATCGGTGGCAACATTTCTGTAACAGAACTTAAAAGATTACCAATACTAAATCAAGCACATGCGTTGAATACTTGAATGGCACATAATTCTATGGTCAATTATGGTCTTTTAGGGACCACTCACAAGTTAAAAACTCTTTGGCTCTCAAAATATGTTATTAGGGAACTATATTTTATTATTTTGTGGATTGTGAATTTTAGTGCAATTAGAATATTTTTTACAACAATATCTTCAGTACGTCTTCCATGAAAACAAAGACTCGGTACCATGATACCATCTTCATATCACATCATTTGACATTATCACATTGCCCTTCACAAGTAGAAAGAAGGACGAACTCTACTTACTTTGTAAGTTAAGACAGACATAAGAGTCGATCAACGTAGCATATCTGATCGGCAATGTCATATAGGAAATCTACTTGGAAGCATCATACTAGACTATCTATGAGTTACGATTAGTATTCAGAATCGCCATGGCAATCAACAGTGTTGATTATGACATTCTAGCTTGGGACGCGGGAATTAATAATAAAGCGTCAAGTTTAGGGCCTCAATTTCGGCTACCGCACAGGGCCTCCACAAAGTATAAGCCGTCCCTGGTGCTTTGGAATGCATCTCGTGGATTGAAGTTTTGAAATTTGAAGTGTGTACCTCTTAACTGGATTCACCAAATCACCACCAGGCACTACCTGTTTTATGGTTTTGATGAGTGCACTCTGGTTTTGATTTTTGTCCGTGTTTATTATCAACGTTCTTCTTTCAAAATTAGGAGTGTAACCGTTTTTTCTTTTGAGGACCGATGGAAGAGGATCCTTCAACTATTTCAAGGTGACACATAGGAGTAATACTGATGGGTATTTATAGGTCTACCCTTAGGGTCTCTTACCCAGTAGGCGGTACCATTGATGTGCCTACCTCTCTACTCCCTCATAACCAATGCTTAGAAAGAAGCTGGAGGGTGGCGGGGTATGCCGAACAATTTTCAGTTCAGATTAGCTCCATGTTAAGCACATATTCAAGGAATGTTGACTATGCAACTGCTCATTGGTTGGATGTTTTCCGGTCGACTCAAGTGCAGCATTACCCGATTCTTTCCTCTGATCATGCTCCTATTTTGGTGAACATTAGGAAGAGCTTAGTCTATAAGCCTAAGCGGCCTTATAGGATCAAAATTTGGTGTCTGCATTATGAGGAAGTTTCTAGTCTGATTTGTTCTATATGGGAGGAAGACTGTTCTGGGTCTGTCATGTTTAGGTTGATGCGGAAACTGGGTAAATCTTAAAAAGGTTCTCCGTAAGTGGTGTTTAGCACATCGGAAAGTGTGGAGTGACATCCATGACACTGCTAGTTCCATTCAGGAGGGTATTATTAATGTCGTTTCCGCTGGTAATGAGGTTACATCTCGCCGAGAATTATGTGGTCAGGTGCTAGATAAGCTTCTATATTGGAAACAACGAGCAAAACAACGTTGGTTGAAGGAAGGCTATATGTGTACCAAGTACTTCTTGCGGCAAGTTAGAGCCCGTATTGCCTCCAATACTATCAGAACTCTTAAGAAACATGATGGCACTATCATTGACTATCCCAGAGCTATTGGAGAGGAGATTAGATCTTTTTTCATTAACATTTTTCAGCCGAGTTGACACCAGCCCCAACTGCTCTTATTGACGAAGTACTGCAATCTCTTCCAACAAGGTTGTCTAGTGATGATCAGTGTGACCTTGCTCGGCCTTTTACTGCCGAAGATGTTCGAAATGCACTTTTTAGTATGGATGGGTCTATAGCACCAGGTATCCCAAGGGAGTTCTTCCAGAAAAAGTGGGATGTTGTGGGAGATCATGTTGTTGATGTTGTCCTGCAATTCTGTAGAACAAGTTTTATTCTTCAGGAGTGGAACCAGATTCTAGTTACCCTAATTCCAAAAAAAGCACGTGCTGATGATGTGAGCTGAGCCAGTTCCGCCCCATTAGCTTGTGTAACGTCATCTTTAAATGCGTTACCAATTGTATGGTGCTACGTCTGAAACCGTACTTGGGTAAGTTGGTGAGTTCGTCCCCGGTCGGTTAATGTTGAAAAGTTCTATAATTGCTCATGAACTGCTTCATCATATTCGAACATCTGGACGCAATCGTCGTAAATATTTGGCTGTAAAAGTTGATATTAACAAGGCTTATAATCGAGTCTCATGGGGTTTTCTATTGGCTGTCCTGATGAAAGTGTTGTTATTGGCCCAAAAAATGTTACCTTAGGCCTCCAGCAACACTTATAAAAGCATTGCATTATGTCCTGTAGCATTAGGCTAATGCAACACTTTTTGTTGCAAAGGCATCACTTTTTTCAAGTGTTGCACTCACCCTTTATGGCAACACTTTTCTAGTGCAACACTTTTTTATTCAAATGTAACACTTTAAAGTGTTGAACAATTTATTGAGACAACATTTTAAAGTGTTACATTAGTTGTAAAGTGTTGAACAATTTATTGAGACAACATTTTAAAGTGTTACATTAGTACAACTAATTTAACACTGGTTAGTGTTGCATGGAAAAATAATGTAACACTTATAAGAGTTGCATGTTATGCACCATGCTAGATTGTTGGCATGCTAATGTAACAAACAATTGCAACACTTTCTCTTTAATTTTAAGTTCTTTTTACAAATTGAAGAACATATCAAAAAATTTATATATATCATAATTTAATAAGTTCAAATACAACATTCTTACAACTCCAAGAATTTCGTACAAACACAAAATACAAATCATTTTAATAAAAAAATATATCCAAGATATACAAGTAAGAAACAAAACTAGATATTATCTCTTCCACCATAAATGGCAACTTCAAAATTCTTGTTTTCCCCGTGTAAAAATTCTTTAGATATAGCAATAGGGTCTCTCTTTCTAGCAAACATAGGGATGGCAATGGGGCGGGTCTAAGTGGATACCGCCCCGCCACCGCCTCAGTTGGGGAGGGGATGGTAGTGGATTTGACGGGTGGTGGGGCGGGGATGGTTTTGATTTTCAAAACCGCCATGGGTGGTGGGGCGGGGATGGTTTTCAAATAGCCCCCGGCCCAACCGCACCGCCTAATTTTATAATTAAAATATTTCAAAATTTTGAATAAATAATGAAATTATAACTCAAATATCAATTTTTTGTGTAAAAATATATAAAAAATAATTGTTAGAT
>ONZK01000353.1:29057-41319 GCA_900322385.1 Pharnaceum exiguum | reverse complement strand
TGCCATAATAAGGCAAATAATACAAAAAAGGTTTTCCATTTGTTTTCCTAATAGTATATTATACTTAATAAAATTGGTGGCGACTCCTAAGCATTAGCATTCAAACCTACCCACGCGGTGGACAACTGGGTTTACCTAGAACCAAACGGGGATTAATGATCTCCCATTAGGCGACGGGTCCCGGGCGTCTACACATTACTTGCTTCATTAGAAACCCAATCACCACTTTTCCAAATCTTTACATGTTTCAAATATCATGAGTCTATTCCAAGCATCGATCTTGTGACATTGTCTTCTTTACTTTTCCCAAATTCATTTCATGTCATTGTGGTGATTTCTACGAAGGAAATGGTTTTCTTAAAATCACTCTATGTTTTTAACACAAAAGCAAATCTTAAATCAAAAAGTAGTGGCATGGTCATTATCTCTCATGATATAACATTACCTACACCAAAGAGTTGATATTTTTCATCTCATTCACTTACATTCACATTCGCACCAATGAGTCAATGTTCATCATGTTTATTTCTCATTATGTGTGCACTTACATGTCTTAATAGCAATGTCTAGCATTAGTCACATTCACTTTAACTTCCACTGGCACTTTCATATCGAGTCTAACTTCATTGTCTAGGACCACTCACTTAGTAAACGCATAGGTTAGTGACATAGTTCACGAGTCCCACATACAACACTATCGCACTCTAAGATAGTATATATATGTTTGTCCTGCAGGTACTCACAGGTTAAAACAAATTGGTGGCTCCTTCGTCGCCCACCAATCTCTAATCGAGCATAAACACCCACCAATCATTTCCGAAGCACAAACTTCAAGCATAACGTAGAAGCTCCTCGCGTCGCTCGATTGATTCCTCACAATATTTCCAGGAGCAAGTCCCTCTCCAAGAAGTATTGTGCTCATAGCTCCCAAACATTTTACAATTTCTCATACTACGCAATGCCTAGTACAAAATGCTCATACAAAGCTCAAAACTATAAACATCAAGAATTACAAACACAATCCCGTATTTTTGCCTACCCACATCCGAAAAAGCGCCTAAACATGCTTAAAATTAAGTTCTCAATGCCAAAATCATGCACATGATCATGTATATCAATACCCAAGCCAAACTAGCTCAAAAAACTCCAAATTCCGCACTCTCTCCAATCCACGCAAATATAACACAACAAGTCTAGCCTAGCGCGACGTGTCATGCCACTACCAGCACGTTCACCAATTCCGCACCCCAGTTTTCCAAACTAGGGGCTCCTTTTAGCAATCATCATTCCACATCAACGGTGAGTTCCAAGGTACCTACTCTAAAGTAAAAAAGAAATATTTCAATATTTCAAATATTATGTTTATCAATTTCACACGCATTTCCCGCCTAATTAACTTTTAGTGTCGGGATTATTGCACAAGTTGCAAATACAAACTAGCCCTTAATCCTTAAGTACAATAGACATGTCTTTTTCACTAAAGCGGTGGAAAATATATTCTCATCATATAGAAAAGTATTCTATACGAAACAAGCCCAAAACAAGTATATCTTGTTTAGGAATTCCCTTGTGGATCGCGACCACATTTACTATAACAGCCTTATGCATGGCTTAACAAACAATGGCTTGATCGCAATAGCGAAAGTCGTTCTTCATACAGGTGATGCCTCGCTCTCTATAATTTAGCAGTCCTGGAAATGAAATTCATTTTCCTTGACTTGAGAAGATAGTGTTGACGAACACGTGTACAAATAAGCAACTTTTAGTAATCATGTTCACTTGCAACAAGAGCTCCTTACATTTGAACATTTAGCAAACAAACAAAATTAGCAAACTTGGAATCAAGTACATTTTATATGTTCTTTTCCTAACCCTTTACATCTATCTATACAATTGTGCATATTGCTTCTTGCGTGTCTTGTTTCTTGTGCTTTGAGACAGGTACTTACGATATTATTAGCAATCAACACTGAGGTACGTACACTATGCTAACTCGCACGACTGTTACTGTTGCATATGCATTGCATGTCCCGACTCGGAAACAATGGCAATACTTTACCCTTCTATGGGTAAGCTAGTGTGGCATATAGCTAGCAAGGCTGACTCTATGTGGATAAAATGGATTGCTTACTACTACTTGAAAGGGACTGATTGATGGGAATATCAACCAAAAATTTCAACTAGTTGGTCTTGGAAAAAGATTTGTGCAACAAGGACAAAAATGCAGGCTGGGTTTCATGGTGATACTTGGTTGAAACATCCATCGGGTACTTATATAGTTCATTCTGCTTATAAGTGGCTCAAAGGTCATGGTGAGAAGCAGAGATGGGCACAATTGAATACTCCCAAATTGAATACTCCCAAATATTGTTACATAAATTGGATGTTAATGCTTAATAGACTGAAAACTAGAGAAAAGCTTCTATCTTATGGGCTGCAGATTGATGGAAGCTGTCCTCTATGCGACTTGGAACTGGACACTGAAGATCATTTATTTTTCAAATGTACTTTCTCCATGAAGTGTCTTTTGCTATGGAAACAGCAGCTGGGTATACTTGTGAGATCAGACTCGATCCAAGACATCTGGAAGGAACTATGCAAAAGAACAAAAGGAAAGAAGACGATGAGGAAGATTGTTTTTGGTTGCCTTTCACCTTTATCTTATCAACTTTGGGAAGCAAGGAACAATGCAGTTTGAAATCTCAAAGTTGTCAAGCCATAAATTCTAATCAGGAGAATGTTTCAACATGTCAAAATTAGAGTTTATGGTTATGTATCTCTATAGGATAGGGAGAAAAAGAGTGCTCTTGTAACGGCTCAGCCCAACATACTGTCACAACACAACCCAATAAGATGGGAAGTCACCAATTAAACCCATACTTAACCACTTAAGCTTAAAAGTTGTTAGTATGTTGGACCACTACTACTAATAAACTGCTCTCTACCCATATCTCTCTTCGATGTGGGTCATGGGTGTTATAAACTACCCCACTTAAGAACGCATCGTCCTCGTTGTGCACAGCTCAAGCCCATCTGGCCCAGAAACACCCGCGCTAGGCAGCTATTGACTAGGTCTCTATGCGGCCTGTACTAAATTAGTCTGCGGTCGCAGGGTCGCTCTGATACCATCTGTAATGGCCCGACCCAACATACTGTCACAACACAACCCAATAAGATGGGCATTCACCAATTAAGCCCATACTTAACCACTTAAGCTTAAAAGGTGAAGGCCTTGTTGTTAGTATGTTGGACCACTACTACTAATAAACTGCTCTCTACCCATATCTCTCTTCGATGTGGGACATGGGTGTTACAACTCTAATAGCAATTTTTTGTCTTAAACTGATAAGCTTGATATAAAGCCCTTCCTAGAAGGTATTTATATCTCCTTGTTAGTTATTGTAATTATGTTATTGTAATACTTTGATTACGTTTATGAATAGAATTTACTTTACCAAAAAAAGGTAGGTTTTCTGTTCTCAATTTCATTATATGGACGAACCCCTCTTTCTCATCCCTTGCGCTATTTATCGCTTTATATATGTATTATAATTGCTATCACCTTACCTAAGCGTTAGCATGTGGAGGATCGTGACAAGAGCCATTTGGGACCTTATAATTGGATTAATAAGCCCTTAACTAATAAAACGGAATTTTATTTGTTTAATGGAACATGGGTTGCATGCTTAAAGATCGCTAAATTGCTAATATTGCATGTTTATAAGACGAGTAATATAGATAATTTGCATTAGATTGTTTAATGAATCTTGTGGTTTGGCGTGTCATATTGGAATACATTTAGCTATTAGAGGTTAAATTTCGTTCCCGAGTCCTTAATTTATGGTTGTACAATGATCTTTGTATAAAACCTTCCTTTACCCGTGTCCCATGCCAACGTCCTTGCGATTGTCCCTTTTGGGTAAAGCAAGCGAAGTAAAATGTTTTTGTCTCTATATCTTAATCACCTCAATAATTCGAATATAATATTAAAATGGTTTTCCGATTTTTTTCCTAGTAGTATCTATACTAAAATAAAATTGGACACAACCCCCATTCAATAGCATGCGCATTCAACACACCTAGCGGGTAGGTGCACGGGTTTACCTAGTCTAAAGGGATTCACTTCCCTCTCGAAACAGTCTCCCGATTTTTCAAATCGGGGTAAGGCTGCGAACATCAGACTCCCTCAGTACCCTATCTTAGATGGGATTTAGGCTGGGATTGTTGTTGTTTGTAAAGGGATTCACTTCCCTTTTATCAGGGCCCCGGTGTCTACAGCCGCAAAGCATAAGGATCGAACTCGGCTCGTTTTAAGATCGAGCATGATGCGAGTCAGCCTTGATTAAGACAATCTCACTTTTTTAAAGAAAATTTTAATATATATCTATAAAATTTACTAGATATTAAATATTAACTTAAAATTTGACTCACATAACTTATTTATCAATTACAAAGATTCATAGAACACATAAAAAAATGATTATAACAAGACGAGTCAAAACGAGTAGAGTAGAGTCACAGTACCCTCGGCACAAGCTTGGCTCGTTTGACAAGCGAGCCGGCTCGGGCTCGGCTCGAGCTCACTGTTGACCGAGCTCGATCCGAGCTTTGACCGAGCTGAGCATAACGTCTAGGCAATCTGCTGTTAGGCGAGACAACTAGTGCAAATGATTTTTAGGCTACAATTGCTAAAATCCAAATTGTTTTTATAGTGCGGATCTATATCACACCATACACTCCCATCAAATGAAAAACCCAATTCTTATAAATATTTAATCTCTCTCTCCTTTCTCACCGCCCCTTTCCTTTTCATTTAACCGCCGTATATCCTAATAAATTAAACCCTCATTTCAATATATCTCTTTATTCCGCTCTCTCTTCCAACAAAAAAAACCCTCGAATCCCACTTTCTCTCCTCACGCACAAATCACAAACCATAGTTAAATATCAAACTCGCGCGGTCACAAATTAAACTCTAGGTTTCAAATGCGCTCCAATTGTCACAAGTCAAAAATTATTGGGTCATGAAATGCGTTGAAAGGGTCACAAATTTTACTTAAGGAGTCATCACAAATTTTGCGGTGGTTGAATACGACATTGAGTTGACCACCGTCAAGGGTGGTGGTGATGGGGCGACGGTGATAAGCTTTGTTGGTGTACAGGAAAAGGGGTTCTTGGCGATGGTTCTTTTTGGTTTTAACTATTTATTTATGTTTGTAGTGGTATAGGTACACCCCGTTGTAGGATAGAAATCGCTTCACTAGTGGTTTTTGACCGTCTTAATAGGCCTTTTTAATTGTTGTTGTAGGTCATTTGGGGCATAGTTATCAAGTACTCAGTAAGGTAATAGTATAATTGTACTTAATCCCACACAATGAGCGTGTGTTTTGGTCGATCTGTTGGAAAGATTTGAGTCGAAACTGAACTAAAAAAACCTACAAAAGACTGAATTGATTTTTTTTTTAAGAAAACTAAATTGATATGAAAAACACTGAATGTAGTTAAAATTATAACTATAAATAAAAAAAAAAACATTAAATTGAACTAAAAATACTAAATTATACTGAAAAAATTAACAGTAGCCCTACCGACAAGCAAATCACAGCTGAATGCAAATGTATTAGGGTCTTTGATCACTCTCTAGTCTCCAAGCTCGATGAAGTTCATCAAACTCCCTAATAATACTAGCTTAGAAGAATTATCGGACAACTAGCATAAATGATTTAATTGTCAGACAACTAGCATAAATGACTTACCGGCATCTATCTATACTATACTATATTGTAAAGCAAAGATGGTTTTCGCCACGTGTCCCCTCTCAAGTAACTCTCGGACCTCAACTCTCCTCTCCTGAGATGTCGATTTAAAAAGTTAAAGAAACAGTAAATCTTATTATACTGTTAAAAAAAAAAACTGTCGCTTTCTTCTCCTCTCCTCACTCTTTTTACCTGATGTCAGACCCTTTCTCTTCCCTCTCTCTTCCGTCCTTCCTCCTTCCCAGTACAAGAAATAAAATAACATAACAGCCCACATAATTACTTTAAAAAAAACCCGCATCTACAGTTCCCAGCGGGTTAGAAAACTTTCTCTGTGGTGTCCTCGGCGTCATGTTCCGGGTTAGTCCCCTCTCTCTCCTCATCCTCCTCATCATCATTGATTGTTATTCACTCATTATAATTATTATACTGATGTTTTTATTATTTTTTTAATGTTTTAATTTGCAGTACAAGATTGGATTTTGACAATGATCTCAAGCAGATTTCCATGGCTATGATGTAAGTTTTATTACTTTCCCATCTTTCTTTTTTTTTTTGCTCATGTGCAATTAATAGTTTAGTGAGGCACTGACGAAGGTGTGCGGAACTGGGGATGTATGTATGTCCAGTTTGCTTCTAGAGGTTGTTGATTTATCATGTTTTTGATCATTATACATTCATGAATCATGAATTTGAAATGCGATTGAATAACAACTAAATTGGACTCTCACAAACTAGCTCTAGCCTCTTCATTTAAGCTCTTAACAACTGCAAATATGAAAAAAAAAAATCAAGCCTTCAAGTGTGAAATTGTACTCGAACTGGATGTTATATTGTACAAGTCTACTTTGAAATGCTGGATGTTGTCCTGGGTGAGGAGAAAATTCCTAGGAAAATCGCCTTCTATACAGTTTACTTTTTATTTTTAATAACAACCCATTTTAGAGTTTGCTGTTAACTGCTAAGTTAGTGTTGCTTACATCTTGATCTCTTTAAGTACTTACCAGGGAAAAGAAAAACAAAAAAGAAGTATTCTAGCAGCATTGACTTACTTTGGTCCGTATGCTTCTAGGTGTGGGTGCATGAATATTTCAAGCAGAAGGAACTTTTTTCGATGCAAGGAGTCAAGGCCTCCAAGGGCTTTAAATCCGAGAATGGGAGTGCCCCACGTAAGTTCCGGAGCCTCATTTAATATCTTCATTATTCGTCGTCCAATGGCTGCAAATTGAGTCACTGAGGACCAAATCTAATTGACTGCTTTCTCTTTAGGTGTGACTTTTTGAAATTAGAAGAAATAGTAGTTGCCTCAAATGCAGCTCTGAGTGGCCGGAAGACGTACAATAATTGAAAACCTCCAAGAACCACAGATCGTGAGGATTGGGAGTGCCTTGAGTAAGTGTCGCCTTTATTTACCTTTGGTATTCAGCTTACACGATTCATCATTTGGTGACTGTAAATTGAGTTGCTAAAGTCAGAATTGTAAAAGTACCTAACTTCAAAGAAATACTGCTTGCCGCAAGTGCAGTGCTGAGCGCCCAAGAGTGCAAATGTCTCCATGCGATGAGTTAACTTGGAAAAGTTCTCAGTAATTGTGAGTTTTAAAGACATTCTTTTGAAGTTGCTTTATTAATTTTCTATTAGCTTATTTCTGTTTCAAAAACATTCTTTTGAAGTTGCTTTTGTAATTTTCTATTAGCTTATTACTTATAACTCTCGTGGGTAGGAAGAAATATCCCGAAGGCCCTTTGATTTACTTATGGACCTGCAATTCAGTGTTTGATTGGTGATCGAATTACTGAAAAAATCTATTCGATTGAATGCTACTTAAACATGTCAGTTTATAATGCTCCATGAGATTTTCGCGTATGTTTTTTTTTTTTTAATGAATATTACCAAACGATGTAAGAATGGTTTAAATTTGAATATTGTGATTGCATTTCATGGGTTTAGCTATATATATAGCCTGCTTTCGAATACTCATTATATGAGTTTTACCCTTTTGGTGATGTCATGGATGATTCAATTAAGATCTCATGGGAAATTTGAGAGTGAGGGGAAAGTGAAGCATTGGCAATCTCTTGAGGTGGAGTTAGCGAACTGTAAGTTTGGGATCTACTGAGATTTTCATTTTCTGTAAATGCAACTATTTCATAAATGTTGAAAAAGGCTTTTCCAAGGCTAACATGTCATAGACTGAATCTTTATTTTTATTGTTTCTGATAAGAAATACGTAGTACTGCATCTAATGACTGTGGCTTACAGCCAACAGCCTTACAGCCACTGAGCTAGAGTACAACAATACAGTGACCATATAAGTTATTAAAATACTAGCACAACATCTACTTGTGTGAGTGAGTTATCTGTTCTTCAGGAAGTTTTCATTTAATTGACTAGTCGGTGCAGCATTGGTACATGATTAATTTCTCTATGGAACGACCGCATCCTGCACAAACGACCTTCTCAGGAGTACTCCCTGTTGTTCCTGTCCAGATCCGACGGTTGCAGCGATGTGGTGTGTGTAGTTTTGCAGATAATCTGTCAGTGCTTACACAAAGCCTCCGCTCAACCTCTTCCCTCCAGTTATCAAACTCATTCGGACAAGTCAGTAACATATCACCCTTCACTTTTGCCATCTCATCTGTTTCCCTGCTGATCACAGCCCAGCCTTGCTCATTGGCGTCAAATCTCAACACTGTCACTATCTCCTGCATGATAGGGTCATCCTCAACGCCGTGCTACATTTCGAGTTCCACATGCTCTCGAGGCGCAACCGAAGTACCATACCAGTGTGACATCAGGGATACTACATGACTCATGACTCAGGCCTTCAGAACATTATTCTTGCGGACTTTTTCCTAGAGGTTGCTTTTACCTACATTAACATCTCAAGTGGGAACTAGGAATGATGGAATCAAAGTCAAATTTCATGATTGTATTTAATTTGCTCACTTGGCATACTTTGGGAATTACCGTAAATTGTTGCTTCTCTTAATTGGTTACAAATTTACATTTGACGGGATGCCGGAGGTTGTTCGTTTGTAGATTTTCCCGCTCATAGGGTTAGTTATACCAGTAATAGTGAATACAATATTAGTAACATGTAAATTTCTTTACCTTCGACTAATTGTTATATCCTTTTGTAAAAATTATTATAATCAAACAAATAATTAAAAAAAGTAAATTATTATCAAACCCGTGCGATAACTAGTTACTATCTTCAGTGAAGTTCACTTTAATTTTCCCCTTGCTTCGTGCTTTGACAAATAAGGCTTTGAGTTTGGCATCAATTTCGACATGTTTAGGATACTTTTCACGGAAAAAGATGTCCTCAACATCATTACTTCTATGTTTCTCTATAGTAACCTCTTGTAAATCATGCTTCCAACATCTTAGGAGAAAATCTTTGCAGTGAAACTCCTTGTCATAGTATTTAAACTGAAATATAAACCCACAACAACAATATGAGTGGCAATCCTTTATCGACATCAAACGACAAACAATGAGGAGTTAAACAAGGAGATAACAGAAAATCATGCAATTAGGGGAAGGCATTGTTAACTAGTTGCATATACGTAATGTTAAACACATCAACAACCACAACAACAACTAAGTACAAATCCCCATTCAATGGGCTGCTTAGAGGTCGAAATGTACGCAACTTTATACTTGTTAAACACATCAATAAACATAAAATAATTTGTACAATTGGAGGATAATATAATCAAAATATCTGAAATGTACAAATTATAGTATGTTTATTGATGTGTTTTAATCCCATAGTATTCCAGTAAGATAAATCAATAGTCTTTGCTAAATCGGGTGTACATGTATATTGGGTGAATTTTTAACTAATGATTTCTGTTGAAATGCTTTGCAAAAAATACATGGGGCGTACCTAAGAATTGGAGAAAAAATATAATAAAAAAATATAAGTACCCAAACGTAAATTATGGTATACCTCGAGTACCGAAAATGTAAATTTTCTTCTTTTTTTTAATAATATTTCATCTCAAATTAGTTTTGTCCAACTTGAGGTAGCTCAACTTCTTTATTCGCAACCGATTGGTAAAAACTGATTAAATTTAAACAAAAATTGTGTGAACCCGTTGGGTAGTAATAATCCATTGACGGCATAACAATGAACCATTGGCTATATTATAATAAACCCTATCACTCAGTCTAATAGAAGAAACGGGTTCACACAATTTTTCTATTTAATTTATGTTATCACAACAACCCCACAGCAAGGTGCAAACCTTGTGCGTTTACTATACAAAAAAACACGGCTAAACTGGAGGTATTCTATCATATCTGGTATTGACACTATTTGTCAATACCATTTTTTTTAAAAACCAAACTTGATATATCATACTTTGAACTTGATAAAATCATCATTGAACTTGAATACTTGATAAATATCAAGTGTTTTTTTTGGTATACGATAAATATCAAGTTGAAGTATATGAATATCAAGTTATAGAATGATTTTATCATCTTTGCCAAAAAAATGTGATAATGAACTTGATATGAATGTTGTTAAACATGATATTGCTATGTTGGAACTTGATATTGATGTTTATAAACTTGATAGCATCGATTTTGCACTTCTCCAACTTGATATTAGCACAGTTAAACTTAATATTTTGCAAAATAAACCGTTTTATTTGTCAATACCTGGTATGAGTATATAATTCCTTGCTAAAGTGGTTACATTTATAATTGTTGAAAATCAAAATGGAAAATAAGGGAGGTACCTTTAATTCTCTTCGTGGTCTCGGCCACATATACATATCAGCCCATATCGATACTTTTAGGAGACGCGGACAAAGCTGGAGAAAAGTGGCAATGATTTCATCGATAGGCTCATTAAATTCTACCGTCAGATGCCGGACAGCGTAAGTTGAACAATTTCCGGCCTTCATCATAGTTGTTTTAGTGTCCTTTCAAAAAGCAAAATCAAATGGTAGTTAGCAAACAAGCTAATTTATAATTGTACCAAAGAACTACGCAAGTTGTAAAAGACGTATGGATTAAATCACAGTTACCTCTGTGACTGTTTCAAAACGGCACAATAGTTTCATTTCTACACAAGGACTAAACTTCGACAAAAACTAGAGTACGTCAGCCCAACTGAGTGGATTATTAGCAGTAATTTCAACCATACTTAGGGAATGAGGCCAATGAGCTAAGACAACTTCTGAAGGATTAATATTTGCAAGTTTAATATAGCTAAGATTTGGAGCATCAACTTCAACCTTGCACTTAATACTGTTCATGGTCAACAACTTCAAACTGCTACTGGTGATTACTACAAAAGCTTCTTCGACATATACATCGTCAAGGCTCAACTTTTCCAGATTTGCAAGAACATGAGAATGTTGATCAATTTGAAAGCTGCCACGGCTAATCTTTAAGCGTTTAAGAGTTTTACAAGCGGTCACATCAGTTCTGCCACCGCTAGTCCTTAACACGGTAAGACGAGGCAAATCGACGACTAATTTGGAGCATTCAACTCCCTTCAACTTTAACTCATTCAGGTTTGGCATACCAAAGACCTCAACAGAATCAAATTTGCCGCAACTTTCAAAACGAAGCTTCTCTATAAAAGGGCAACTCTCGGCTACAAGCTCCATTATATCCTCGACTATAGGAATGCGAATCAGTGACAGCCGCTTTAGGGACGAAATAGTAATAGTCTCCAATACCTTACCCCATTTGAACTCTTTTCGACCATAAAATCTATATTCTCTTTTTAATTCTAGTTCATCCACTTTCAGTTCCCCAATCGCTATTCTCATGCACCGGTCTACAGTATTGAATAACTCGTCTGTCATGTCCAAGTTTGGTACGTGGAGGTTGATTCGTTGGACATAACGCAATTGGGACTTACACCTCTTCTCCAGGGCTAGCTCAATGAAATCCATAATTTGTTTCAGGATTTCAGGCCTCACGTCAAACATTCGGGCCTTGACAAGAACAGCCTGCACCAGCATGCGAAGACGTCTATCAAATGGAGCTTCGCTAAGATCTAAACATGGAAGACCAATCCATACGTCCCTCCACCCCGGAGATAGCCTTGTTGTCATCATCGCTTCATGGGTAGGGAGACGGGAAAGAATCAAGTGCTTTATTTGTTCGGGCAGTCTTGATATTCGATCCTCGGACATTATTACTATATCTGATTTTCCCCCCTCTGCCATTCCACGAGGCTACTTCATGAGTTCTGGGATATGATGGCTGTGAATCTGTGATATAAACGCAACCTAGGGTTTTGTAACTTTTGTACTTCATATACAGCCACGTCATTCATTTTTATTTTTATTTTTGTCGAAAGTGTAGGTACTTCTTTTATTTTTGAAAAGTTCCTATTTACAACAAGAAAAAAAAAACACCCAACAAAATTAATCTGCATAAATTTACCAACAACCATACACTAATAATTTTAGCATTTAACAATAAAAACTTGATAAGTTACTCAATATTACTCTTTTTTTCGTTTATAATGT
>ONZK01000352.1:35049-45243 GCA_900322385.1 Pharnaceum exiguum | reverse complement strand
CAAGACAATGTACTTAGGCAAAAATCAAGGCATAGAAGCAAAACAAGAGAGGCTAAGTTGAAAACCGAAAGGCAACTTAGGCAAAACGAGAGAACGAGAGATTTAGGTCCTCTAAAGACGATCATCCAAGCTTTCTATATGGACTTCACTTGCACTAGCTACTCCATCACCTCGGAATCATACACAATGCACTTTATCACCTTCCATCCCCAATCATATATTCGATTTGCTTATAACAAAGAGCGGCTAGGTTGAAAACCCGCAAGGGCGACCTAGGCAAAAAGAGAGCATGAGAGATTTAGGCCTGCTAAGTTGATCATCAAAGATAATGAACTTAGGCAACAATTAGGGCATAAAAGCAAAATAAGAGAGGATAGGTTGAAAACCCGCAAGGGCGACCTAGGTAAAACGAGAGAACGAGAGATTAGCCCACTGGAGCGATCGCTCATGACAATGCATCCAGGCAAAAATTAGGGCCTAAAAGTCATAGGCTCTGGTCCACTCAATCGTCATCCATTGCAGACAAATTCTTCCACCTTGACCAAATACAACCCCGTACATAGATTACCTTTCTCATCCACAAAACACATCCTTTCCCCATGCAAACCCACAAAAAACAAACAAATCCTTATCTCAACACTAGCCAAAACACAGAACCTTTTCTTACCAAAAGAAAGGCGTTCTTTAGCCAAGAAACACACTCCCGTAGTCGAAGCCAAAACACTAGCCAAACCTGAGTCTTTTCTTACCCAAAGAAAAGCACTCCTTATCCTACTCAATCATTAAGCATTTCAAATCATTACGCATCTCTTGAGTCTATTCCAAGTGTCGACCTTGTGACAGCGTCTACTTTACTCTTCTAAAGTCCAATTCATGTCAATGTGACAATATCAATGAGGAAAATAGTTTTCTTAAAATTACTCCCTATTTTCAACACATAGAAATTATCAATAGTGGCATAGCCATTAGCTTTAACCACAATTAGCATTTCTCATCACGCAGCATGACTTTTATATGCACCAACATTTGCACCAATGAGTTAATGTTCATCACATCTATCTTCCATTTTATGTGCACTTACATGTCTTAGTAATGTCTAGCATTAGTCACTTTCACTTACACTTACACTTACACATGCACTAGCATTTACACTTATACGTTCACATCGAGTCTACCTTCATTGTCTAGGAGCACTCACGTAGCAAAGGCATGGGTTAGTGACATTGTTCACAAGTCCCACACACATAGTGTCATAGTAGCACAATAGGATTGCATGTATATGTTTGTCCTACAGGTACTCACAGCTTTAAGGAAAACCGGGGGCTCCTTCGCAGCTCGCCAATTTCTCATCAATCATCCATCAACAACTCCAAAGCAGCACTTCAAGTACAAACATATGCCCTTCAATTGGGGGCTCCTGGCGTCGCATGATTGATCTCTCACAACCACACTACAAGCAACTTCCTCTATTCCCCAAGAGGCGCCATGCTCATAGCTCTAACACAATCTGCAAATGCTCAAGCAAATATTACCCAGTACAAAATGCTCAGCCCAAAGCTACAAAGATAAAGACTTGTCATCACAATCCCGTATTTAGGTCTACCCACATCCAGAAAAGCACCTAAACATGCTCAAATATGAGTTTTCAATGCAAAAATGATGCCCATTGGTTATGTACATCCATACAATAGCCAATTCTTACTCGAACAACACCAAATTCGCCCAAATCGGTCGAAACATGCCTCACGCACAAATTCATCAACCAAATTTTACCATTATGCAAAATAAACACAATGATATATTTCCTAGCTATCGACTGAGTCTACAACAACCAAAAAACAAACAATACTCAAATTTCCTAATTTAGGGTTCCTAGCAACAAACATGATCAATGCAAAAATAATGCACAAAAGCATATCATCCACCATCACCTATCATCCCAACTCATCACAAATTCACAAAGAAGCCCAAAATTTGGTGTCTGAGCAAAAGTATAATCTATGAGCAAAAGTATAATCCATGAGTAAGAGCATGATCAATGAGCAAAAGCATAGTACATGAGCATGAGCAAAAACAAGCGGAAATAAGCAAGCTTTGGTGTGGAAGTCTCCCAATCGAAGCCAAGCAAGAGCAAAGAACAATAAGCAAGCAAGTCCACTTCGTATTATGTCCAATCCATGCAAACACAACACAGCAAGACAAGTCTAGCACAAGGCGCCGTGCCTCTAGCACACTCAGCATCCGCACCCTAGTTTTCCAAATTGGGGGCTCTCTCCAAGCAATCATCATCCAGTCCCAACGGTAAGTGCCAAGGTATGCATCTTCTAAAGCAAAAAAAGCAAAATTTAAATTTCAAATATTTCAACTGCACACATTTCCCGCCTAATTAACTTTAGGACTGGGATTATCACACAATTGCAAAAAGCAAAATAGCGAGTCTCGAAATTCGAGACAAGGTTCAAGCACGAGCACAAAACTCACAATAAGCACGTTGCGAATTTATTCCCAACAACAACCAAGGCGAACTAGCCTTTAAGTAAATTTCACAAATTAGCAGCCTTATACTTGCTTTTAGCACCCGAAAACAAGTAAACACTTGTTCAAGGCATCACTTTTGGATCGCGACCACATTTGATTTAGCAGGCTTTATATTTAGCCTTTGGCAGGGATGAAATACATTTCCCTTAAGCAAGTGTTGTACTTGACCTTTAGTAGAGATAAAATACATTCTCTTAAACCGTATACTTGGCTTAGAATAGCTGTGCCACGGAATGTGCCAGCCGTTCTCTCATATGAGTTGGCCCCTCATATGATTAGCAATCTCGAGATGAAAAATATTTCTCGTGACAACAGTTTGGGATGAAATTCATTCACATACTTAGGAAAATATGCATACTGGGATAATATACATTTCCCATATCATATAGTTCCTGTCAAACATAGGAATTATAGCACATTTAGCAAAGAACAACTTTTTTGCGGGAAGAGCTCCCCGCACTAAGACGTTTAAGCACCAATGCACAAAATAGCAAATAGCACTTATGCATGTGTTTCCTAACCCTTTACATTATTGCACCTATATATATGTACTTGCATGTTCTGTTTCATGGCTTTGAGATAGGTTGGAGCATAGCATATGGCCTCCAGGTACGCACACTAGCACCCTTACATTTACAGCTTTGTAAAACCGTTTTCGAAAACGTTTTCAAAAAACTTTTGTTTTCGTCCCGCTCGGAAATTGTGGCAATACTTTACCCTTCTTCCTGGCCTCGGCCTCGGATAAAGTGGGGGCTCCTGTAAGTACGGTAATTCTATCGGGTATTCGCCGCGCCTTATGATGTAAACCTAACTTGCATTTGGGATTTATTTTAAGACTATTCTTAATGACAATTGTTTGAAAGCTTGAGAAACGGGATTAGTAGTTGTGTTCATCATCTCCCCTCGTCTTCCTGATCATTTCCATATTTAATACTTCTACATTCGGACTTAAATTGATTGATTTTAGCCCATTAATGGTTAATAGTCAATTAATTGGTCAAGCCCAGTCCAATAAAGTCAGCCCAATCCAATAAAGACATCCCGGCCCACATAAAATCAGCTGATTAATTAATTATTTAATTAATCAGTTTCTTGGCGAAGAATCCACTTAAATTCTATCCTAAACCGAGTTCAAAACATCCAAAACACTGAAATTCTATCGGATAAGAAAACAAAACGCGTACATCCAAAACGGAGGGACGAGGAAGACTCCTAGTCCCGCAGAAGTCGTGAGCCGGGCGCACGCGCTGTGCGCCCGGCGCACGTTTCTCAGTCGGATTTTATCCGATTGCGATTCTGTCTTTTTCCCCAAACAACCCTACACTATAAACACCGACCCCATTCGTCATTATTCTTCACGCCGAGTTTGATAAACTCATTCTACTCCCTCTAAACCTAGCTTAGCATACAACCACCCCTCTAAACCTTGGTTACTTTGCACCTAATAACCCCCAACCTTGCATATTATAGTTCATTCTTATACTTGCATTATTATCATATTTGTTGTAATCCCGTCCTGTTTCTCTTACTTTGCATGCATAGTTCATAGGATAGTCTTACTATAGACCCCAATTCAGGTACTGAAGGCACTAACCCCGTTTTTATCACCTATATTATGCAATGTAGTCTATAAATGTTCAAAGTGACAATTAACATGTAAATTAACCCTTATGTGCCAATAAATAGAATATTGTTGCATGTTTACACTTGGCTAATTACAAAATTGCATGTGATTTAAGATGACTAAATTAGATAATATTTGTTATTAGGTTGATTAATCAATCTGTATGGTTAAAGCGCATATATATAATCGTATTAATTTCCTAGTAGAGGTATACATTTTGCCCCCGAACCACTACAATTTTCTGGTTAAATCCCTGTTTGCCAACCGTCCCTTTCGGTATTGTCCCTTCGGCATAGTCCCTTCGGTAAATGTTGGCAAATAGGAGGCATTTCATTTACATTCTGTACAAATATCACCATAGCCATAATAAGACAAATAATATAAAAAGGTTTCCCAATTGTTTTCCTAATAGTAATTATACTTAATAAAATTGGTGGCGACTCTTAAGCATCAGCATTCAAACCTACCTAGCGGGTGGACAACTGGGTTTACCTGGAAGCGAACGGGGATTACCGATCCTCCATTAGGCGACGGGGCCCGGGCGTCTACAGTAAGCGAAGAGAGAGGTGGATGGAGGCGGCAGCAGCAGTGGTGGTAGGTGCAGGTGGGTGGAAATTGGGTGATGTTTGATTTTGGGTTTGGGAACTGAAAATATGTTTTTTATTTTATTTTTAAAGAACAATGAAGTTAAGGTTAAGTCAAAAGAATTGGAGAATAGTAGAGTTAAACAAGGGCACTTTTGTCATTTCTCGGTTAAAATAGACAGTGTTAGTAACGGTGGGTATCTCGTGAACAAATCCGAAAGTTCAGGGGTACCTGATGCATTTTTCGAAATTAATGGTTATAGGAAGTCTGTCTATCATACTGCCATGTTCTCCCTAACAGCAAAGTGTCAAAACTTAGTGGATGTACATCACAAATGACTTCTTCATAAATTATTCCTATTGAGAATGGAATAACAACTTGCTTATCAACTTGGAAAACCTCCTTACTTGCTGTTGTTTGTAACTCATACGGGAAATGATGTTTCTTGGTTTGCAGGCCTAGCTTCTGAACAAGCTTTGGAGAGATTACATTGCAGCTAACCCCACTACTAACAGAAAAGAAACAAGTCTTACTGTCAATTGTGAATTTAGAGACAAACCCTGGCTGTGACTGGTTAATTGCTCCTTCTTGGGATAAAGGTGTAATTTTGCAGAATGAAGGATTAAACCCCATGATTAGGGTTGAGATTTGCAAGAAAACAAACCAAAACTCTAATTACCAAATGATGCATATATTCTAAATTACGCAACCCAAAACTCCAACAATTATAGCCAACGACAATATTCACAATAATAAGAGAAAAACTATTGAAATAAAGTTGTAATCTTTATTTCCAAGATGGAGGGCATTGCTTTGATTGATCCTAGGATGGAGATTGCTGCTGAGTTGTCTTGATTGTGACGTTGGAGGGAAGTGGTCCTACATTGTTCTCTTGGCTATGGATGACTATTCTTTGAGCTGATAGGAGCGACTCACAAAGGAAGTGGTCCTGCAGCTTGCACGTGACCTTATGTTCCAAGAATGACTACGATGCGAGCTGAGTTTGCAATGCTATTAACGAGCTAATAAGGGCAATTAAGCCATCTTAGGAGCACTAGGATATGTGACGTTGAGGATTCAATGGTAGGATTAAGGAGGGATTGATTAAGACTGATCATGGTGTTGATTTTCTCAGGACAATCTTGGGATGTGCCTGCATCATTTGGTGTGTATTTTGGGCTGAATATTGTATAAAGTTGGAGACTTTATGTGTTGTGTGGACTCATAAGAGGGTAGGGAAGATTGTTTGAGTGGTTTTTCCAAATAGGTAATGTATTTGCTATCATTTTATCATATTTGAAAATCACCCTATGCAGTTTCATCTCTATTGTGCCTTGGTTGGAATATCTTGTGTTGTGAGTTGATTCAATGATAAAATTTGGAACTTTATTACATATTTGGATTCTTCATACATCCATTGATCATGTTTGATTGGAGTTGTCAGTTGGTAATGTGAAATGGGTGCAAAATTGGATGCTACAAGTCGACTACATTCAGCTTGACATGCCTTCATGTTTGATGATTTCTGGGACTGCTGGTGAAAAAAGTTTGTGACTTTTTGTGCAATTTGGAAACCTTAGAGTATGAGAATTCTAGATTGGGCTGTATTGCAGATTTTCATTGAGTATAAGCTTGTTAAATTGTCTCTCGAAGTTGGCTGGTCATCCTTCTCAAGTCTTGTTGTCAGTTTGTGTCATCAGTGGCAGCCCTTTGTGTTTTAATGTTTCTGGGCTTATGAGTGTGTAAAGTCCATAACTTTATATTCTTTCTTAATACCTAATATCAAGGGAGGCGATTTGGGTGGTGGTTGTAATAGGTGATCAAGTTTGATGCTGTTTATGGCCTTGTTTGGGAGTTAGCAGGAGCAGTTTGCGGTTAGTAGTTAGCAGTTAGTATGAGTAGTTTTGAATAGCGGTTAGCGGTTAGCAGTTAGACTTGTTTGGTATAATTTTAATTAGCAGTTAGCAGTTTTCTAGTGCAAAATAGTAATGAATAGTAAACTACTCTTGAAAATGTTTTGTTCAAGAGCATTTTGTTGAAGAGCATTTTGCCCTTCCTCACCAAACATGTCCAAGAGTAGTTTTGACCTATGATGCACGGACACCCCGAAATAGGCCACGAATCTGTGTCGGACACGTTTGGATACGCGAACGGGTCCGAAACGCGCCCGAAACGCGCTGGACACGTGTCCTGAGTATGGGACACGTCTCCCAAGAGGCGGACACTTCGAATCGGTACTTGGACACGCCGCTGACCTTTCGGACACCCCGTTTCCCTTTTCTTTTTTAAAATAAACCCCCCTCCTGCTTGCTACAGTAGCTCTAAAAAGACCCAAAAAAACAGATCTAACCTCATTTCTAAATTCTAATACCCACTCTCTCTCCTCTCACCCCGACACCCCACCCCCTTGACACCCTCTGCTTCCTCTCTCTCTGGGCAACCACTCTCACAACAACCTTGACAAACACTACCGCACACCCCTCACAAGAGCCCCGACAATCACTGTCACAACCACTCTCTTCTCCAATCTCTCTCTTCTCGATCTACTCGGTTCCACTGCCCTCTCTTCACTCGGGTACACATCCACACTCGGGCACACCTCCACCACGACTGCACCACCTAGGCGTTTGATGATGATGATTACTTGATGTATGTTATGGTGTTTGATGATGTGCATACTTTTCGCATCGATTGTTTTCGGTCTGGGCATTTGTTGATGTATAGTTAATTTGCTTTGTGGGCTTTGCCATGGGATCTGGAGAGTTAAGCCATGATTAGGATGTACGGCTGATATTTTCTAGGCTCACATAATTTTGGTGGTCTTTTGGGCTTTTATGTGTTGGACCAAAGTTTTTATTTGCTCAGCCCATGACATTTGTTACTAATGTGTATAATAAAAAAAATTATTCACATTTTTATTTTTCAGTAAATTAAATTATAAAAAATTAAATTTATTAAATAAATAAATAATGCATCCTACTCCGCCGTGTCCTCTAGTTTTGAAATTGCCGAATCCACGTTTCCAAGTGTCCCGGGTCGGATTCCCGTGTCCCGAATCCGTGCATCCTAGGTTTTGACTAGTCAAACTATTCTTACAATACAAAAATACTAACTACTCTTGCAAACTACTATCTACCAAACAACCCCATATCTTGGAGGGAGACAAATATTTACCCAGTCACATAAATGTTTTTTTTTTGGATATTTTACATTTTGGGTACCTGACGTATACCATATTGTCTGATTGGGCACCTGAGGTATACGATTTGTTTTTTTAGGTACCTGAGGTTTAGTCCCGTTATCTTTTTGGGTCTTTGACAGTCAAATACCCTGTTTGACTCTTAAAAATAGTGATGTGGCATAGCCTTTTTGAATTTTTCATGGTGAAATGTCCATTTTACCCTTTAGTTCAGTTTGTTTAAGTATTATCCGCCCTGAGTTGATTTTAGAATTTTTTTGTTAAAGTGGCAACTGTCATAACTAATCAACAGTTGATACTTGTTACATATGCAGATGTTAAAATGGAGGGTCATTGAGTTCTCAAACAATCATTTTCAGAAAACTTGATTGAACATTTTTATAAAAGGGGGGAGTGGCTTCGGCCATCAACTATCATCATCACCATCATTATTAAAAAAAAAATTGGAAAAGTTGCCCAGAATTCCCCCCCTCTCATGTAGCAACTTCCCAGAAAACTCCCACACCCCTCACGTACACCATCCAATTGCCAGAAAAAAAAACTTTCACCGCCACCAAATTTTCAGAAATAATCAACCCCATACACCAAAATTACAGAAAAATCACCCTCATACAGGAACCCAAATTTCCAGAAAATCACCCCTATCCAATTTCCAGAAATACCACCAACTACACCAAATTTCCAGAAATTAACCCCTTACAACACCACAAAATACCAGAAAAAACTAAATTTCCCAACCACATTCTTCAGGGTTTACATATCCAATATCAAATGTTTGATTGTTCTAGTGGCAGACAAAGGCTTAAATCTGGAAAACAAAAAAAATGCCCTTTTTTAATATTCATACATGCCAATTTCAATGAAAGCCCCAATTTTTAAACAATTTACAATGCTTAATTGAAACCCTAATTGATTTCGCAATTAACTTACCTTCATTGGATTCGACTTAGTGCTTTATAATAAAATAGATTAGTGAGCAGCCCCTTGTATTTTGTTATGATATGATAATATCATGGAGAAAGGAGAATGGCACAAGGAGATTCGAAAATGGAGAAAGGAAAATAGAGAATGGAATGGAGAAGATGATAGAGAGACTGGCGACAGAAGGAATAGAAAGGAAATGAAAAAGAAAGAAAAAAGAAAATGAAAATGAAAATGAAAGGGGTGTTATGCATTGCCTCATGGCCAACTTAGGGGAAATGACACATATACCTTTTCATTTAACAGTCAAACACGGTACTTGACGGTCAAAGACCCAAAAAGATAACGGGACTAAACCTCAAGTACCTGAAAAAACAAATCGAATATCTTAGGGCTCGTTCGGTAACACTTTCAGTTTCAAGTTTTGAAAATCCTAAAAACCAAAACAGGTTTTGTGTTTTGAAGCTAAAATTTTTGGAAACAAGGGCTCACTGCTGACTGTGCTGAGGGTCTAGTGGGTAATTTAAAAAAAAAAGAAAAAAATAATACATTTCTCATTCTATACACGCATACAGCAAAGTGCAAACAAGAACAATCTCTCTCCATGATAAACAAAAACCGTATAACCAACACCCACCCCTTCCATTATCTCTCCACCAGCACTTCAACCTCCATAACTCCATCATTTCCGGCCTCACTAGCCTAGTATTGAGCTTATTGTTGCCATAGCTAGAACAACATCTTTGCCGACAGATGTAACGAGGGGAATAAGGTTCGGGTCGGTTTTCTTGCGCTATGCCTTTTGACATGAGGGTTATGGGGCTGAGTGGAGATGCATGATTGTGCGTAGTGGGCTTGTCAACGGTGAGGAAGGAGATGGAAAAAGAGTAATTGAATCGTGTGGGGGTTGTGAGGGAGGTGGTCAAGGGCTAACGGGAGGAGGGTGAGGCTGAAGGTGAGGTGTGACAGCATGGTGGTGGTTGAGAGGGTGGTATTAATGGAGGAGGGGGGCACTAGGGCAGCAATGGTGAGGAGAGAGAATGGGGTCTAGATGGGGTTGGGGAAGGGGAGATATTTTAATGGACCAACTTTAAAAACTCAGTTAGACAACGATTATTTTTCGTTTGTAAAAACACGGGTTGAGTTTTGAAATTGGGCTGTAACTCCGGAACTCAAATTTCCAGACACGTTGCAAGCTGAATTGGCATTTTGAAAACCAAAAACAGGCAACTGACCATAATCCCGAACAACCCTTTAGGTACCCAATCAGATAATATTATATACCTTAGGTACCCAAAAGGTAAAATATCCTTTTTTTTTTTTTTTG
>ONZK01000352.1:13221-25168 GCA_900322385.1 Pharnaceum exiguum | reverse complement strand
CCCCCCCCCCCCCCCCCCCCCCCCCATCTCTCTCTCCCCGTGCGCTTATTTTTTTGTTGAGTCCAACAACCCTTTCAATTGGCCCTCCTACTACTTTGTGGGAGTCATTTGTCTCATAGCCACGACTGAGATTTCAGATCATGGTTTGAGCTGTGAGGGAGTGTTCATCTGCTCGAATTGACATTTTTGTTTTCAAGAAGCTTAAGCTATTGGCATTGGAGGTGTCGATAGTGAGAGTAAGATTGCTATAGTTGAGGTTGAGAGTTTGGAGGATGGGTCCGCTCCGACGATGTTTTTTTTTTAGATGAGAAAAAATTATATCGATGTAGGAAGAGGACAAGTCCTCAAAAAGAGTAGTTACAAACTAGATTAATTCCTTTGCAAGATAGTCAAAGGTACATCTATAAAAGCCCCAGCAGATTTTGTCCATAAGGAACCAAGAAAAGTAACCCGGTCCCAAAGCAAATCCGGAGAAGATGTAGAATATGGAAGAGTAGAAGAAGCATTTTGAGGGAAACTTCTTGCATTCCGGTTAATCCATATGCAGCAAAGAACTGCTAGCATAGGCAAGTCGAGAAATATGGCAGTAGTAATAGTCTTAGGAAGGGTTTCTTACATAGGAATTAATTCTTATAGGCTTTTAAGGATTCTTTGGATTTATGTAGAGAATTCCGTGCCTTGTATTAATTGAATCAGGGTTAAATAAAACAGTTTTTCTTGTCCAAAAATCTACTGGGATAGGAGTGCCTGAGCATTTGAAGGGAACCTATTTAAGGGAGTAAACACGTACAAGATGGATGGAAGTGGTTGATTTAGCCTCCAGGGGTCAAGAGAATACTAGTATAGCCTGTAGGAATATAGAAAAGGAGGCTTCTTGTACATGAAGTTGGAATTCATTTTCTATGTTGGTATTTTTGTCCTTTCTCTTACTTGTTTGTTATTAATGTATTTTCTATAATTTGTGCCATTGCTTTACCTCTTGAAGTCTCTTGAAATTTGGCCAATGCGAAACATCTAAACTTGTATTGTTTATTATAGAGCTATTTGATGCCCAAATGATAAACTGTCTAAGAGCAAATGAGAGCAAACAGAGTTCTCATAATCATACAAGTGTACTCCTTTTTTTTCGATTTTAACTTTGTGGGGCTTATCCTGATTAGCCAAACAATCACTAAAGACAGACGTGTATTGCCGAGCTGCTAAAAATGAAAATAGCTGAATCCATCTTGTCACACTTTACTACTAGGACCCAAAAGCAAATGTTGACAAGAGTATGTGACCCTGAAAGTATTCTATGTTTCTTTCCTTAAAGTTAGGCATGTCAGAGTGTGAGTAATTAAACTTACCTCATCTTAGTCAAATAATCGGTTGAGCATGTTGACAGATACACAGGGCTGTAGAGTGCTTTTCTTCCAGTTTAGGTTTGTCCTTGCTGTCTGAATGATCATTGAAGGGCAGTCATACTCCTTTAAAGAGATTAATTTACTCTGTAAAAAGTGGGATAGAACCAACTTTATAATCAGAAGTTGAACTTTAAGGCTCCTTTCAAGATGGTCGTCACTTCTTGGTTTTTAGTTTTCAAACATTTCAAACATCTTTCAAAATAGTTTTCAGTAATTTTGATGAAGTAAAATGATAACTGAAATTTACAGAATTCTTTTTGTGGTTGTCATTTTTTATCTTTGTTTTTAGTTCTCAGAAAATAGGATACTGTAAACCGTCCGAACCACTGGCGTAGTCAGGATCAACAAAATAGGGGGTCAAAGTTTTGATTGCAACAGTAGAATTAAATGAAATAATCCACTCAAATGTCATAGATAGTATTTTCAGCATAAAATTAACAAGAGTAGAAGGTTTTTTTATGTTAATTAAGGTAAATATTTAACATTTTATATAACAATTAAGGAGAATAAACAAAATTAAGTTTTTTTTTTAATAATGGCAAAATTGCTCACAATAATCCCTACTTGGGGCGAACAATCAGGAATAATCCCTACTTGGGAAATAGCCCACAATAATCCCTACTTGGGCACCCGTAGCCAGCAGTGGTCCAATGATCGTCGGAGCTCGTATCTCCGGTGAGCTACTGTACACGTGGCTTAAAATAAGCGGGAAATGGGATGATCGGGCATGCCACATCAGATAAATGATGACACATAATCCTCTACTGTATTTGTTTCGTATTTTTATACATATCCCTATTATTCTTTTATTTTTATACATAACCCTCATTTTCTCCAAATCTTTTGAACTCCCCATCTCTCTCCTCTTCTTCATGTCCATCAAAGTCAGTCTCCCATTATTGCAAATCAAGCCATGCACTGATCATTGCACTGAACAATTCAAAATCTAACAAACATTAGATCTGGGCACGAAAGGCACCAAACCAACCTAATGGTACAACACCAACAACAAAAATGGTAAAAAGAAAAAACAAAAAGAAATTGACCCTGCTGCAACCAATCGCCTCCACCTTACAGTCCACTCTCTCTCCTCCTTGTAATTCTCCTTCCTTCTCTTTCCTCTTCTATCTCTTCATCAACCAGTGCACTTAGATGGCGACTTATTTTGCCAAGAAAGCTAACGGTTGGGGCCAAGGATTAATTTTATTATGACCGAAATGCCCCAAAGCTATTATATCTCCTCCCTCATTAGTTAACTACATTATAATATGGAGTATCTATCTTCCCCCCGTATACAATGTTCATTGTCAAAAAGAATAACACATCCCCTATTATCTCATCTTCAACACCATTATTTATACAATCTGACTTAATTAATTGGTTTTTCTTTTCTTTTTTATATAATTTGGGTTTGGTTTTTTGTACACCAAAGAAAAGGGGAGAGGAGAGAGTGAAATAAAAAAAATGGTTTTTGTTTTAGGGGATTTAGTTGTGGGCTTGTGGTGTCTGGATTCGAAAGAGAAGAAAAAGGGAGAAGAAAGAGACGGTGGCCTGATTTGGTGAAGGAAGATTGTTTGGGGATGGAGAGAGAGAGGGAGGAATGAAAAATCAGTATAAAATTGAAGAGTTTGTTGCTTTTTTAAAAAAAAAATTTAAAAAGTTGGTCAGTATTTTTGTACATATGCCAACTCAGCGTATTTCTACCGCCAACTCAGCGTATTTCTACCGCCAACTCAGCGTATTTCATGTGCTAGTACGCCACGTGTACAGTAGCTCATCGGAGATACGAGCTCCGACGATCAGTGGACCACTACTGGCTACGGGTGCCCAAGTAGGGATTATTGTTGGCTATTTCCCAAGTAGGGATTATTTCTGATTATTCGCCACAAGTAGGGAGTATTCTGGGCAATTTTGCCTTTAATAATAGGGGGTCATTCAACCCCCCATTTAAAGAGCTAGATACGCCACTGATCCGAACAGGCTTGAACTTATTGATTGTGCCTGAGTTTATCTTGTATGTTCATTGTTTTTGTTGATTGGCTGCTTTTATTTCCAACATTATTATGTCTGATGAAAATGAATATGTACAGGAGTCGTTGGCAAAGGATAAAAATACGAATAAAGAGGTTGTTAGTGCCCAACAAGCTGAAGAAGTAAAGATGAAGGAGAAGAAAAAGCGAGAACGTGAGGTAGTTGTCCAGTATCCTGTTGTGTGAATAACTCTCACTTTGGCAGTTGACATATGATATACCTCTTTCCGAATTTTGGTTTCTTTATACAGAAACACCTGCCTCGGAAGAAGCGTAGAAAGCTAGAAGCTGCCAGGGAGATGCTGGAAGATGAAAATGATTCTGATAATTCAGAAGAGGTGAGTACAATTGTTTTGATTTTTTAGGAGACGGTTTGAGTGCATTTGTGCTATATATTAACCATATACTTGTAGCTTGGCATGAACGAGCAATTATGTTGAAATTTATTGGTGATGCAAGTGATTTTTCTGATAATATATTTATTTCTCCCACTTGTCTATATATGAATGGGGGCATGTGTTCCCAACCCTGATTGATGGTTCTCATCCTCCCTTATCACTTCCCCATTCCTAAGATAGTTGAAAGAAAAAAAGGTGCATTTTGTCTACTTGTGCTTCCAAGTAAGGATTGTTTTCATGTTATTCTTCATGCAAGGTTTTTTACTTGGTTTACATATCTGATTCAGCATCATAAGAATAAGAAGGAAAAACGTGGAGTACCTGTGGTTGATGTTGCCTATGGACGGGCTAAATCCATTAAGGCTGCAAAGAAAGCGCAAGATTCTGGAAAGCAAATGAAGAAATTTGGGAAGAAGACAAAGCCACCTCAATCGAGGACAGACGAGATGAAGGAACTGTTTCAGTCTGATATGGGTGACCGGCGACCGAAAAGTAACTTACAGAACATTGCGAAGAAATCAAAGAGTTCATTCAAGAGCAAGTCACGGTACAATTGGTTCTCAAAGAATTTCACAAATACGACCTGCATTCTGATTTTTGCTCTTGTTGTTCGTCATCTTTCCACCTCCGCCCCTGTCCCTTTCTTTTTTTTTGGTTGGTCAGTGTGTTGGGGGTGGGGACTCCTTGCTGTACAAAGCGTTTTGGGAGAAGGGCGTAGAATGGCTGGTGGTTTTTGATTTCAGGTGATGCTTTGGGGGTAGGGGAGACTGGTTGCTAATCCGAGGTGGCTGGGGACCTCCAGAATTTCTGCTTCTTTTGCCTCTCTTTACATATCTTTTTCTTATTTGTTTATTAAAATTTTTATACCAGGTGGTACTTTAATGTGTTGCAGTGTGTGCGTTTGTTTTGTGTGTTTGTGTTGTGCATACGTGTGTGCAAGTGTGTGTTCTTTAGTAGTGTGTTTGAGTGCATGTGTGTTTGTGTGCGTGTATTTGCGTTTGTGATTGCTCGTGTGCGGTTGATTTCATGTGCGGGTTAGTGAATGTGAGTGTGTCGGTGTGTGGGTGTGTGCGCCTGTGATATGTTGTATATTTGTTATCCCCAGGCAATAGAAAAGTGCATTTGTAAGCTTGTTTCCTCCCGAGTGTTATCATCACCCGAAAACCTAATGGGGGCTTTTGGGAGTGGGTTGTTGCTGATGTCATGGGTGAAAAAGTTTTCTTGGGGTCTGAGGGTACTTTGTAGTATGGCCTGTTTGTTTTCATTCAGGCTACTATGCAAGCTGGCTATTGTATGCCAATTTTGCAGTGATCTAGGCATTGTGATGAGTTGAACAGTGAGTCTGCCGAATGAGTTGGCCCAAACCACTTAGCCATGTAGGATTTAGGTATTAGTCTGTCCTGGGTGTTGGACCCATTAACTTCAGTTTTTTAACTATTATTTTTATTGACAAAATGGGCGTAGGCACCCTACACTGGTAAAACTTCTAGGTGTATGAAGAAGTTTTTATCTGTCAAGCCTCTAATATTCGCTTGACTTTATTGCTAGTGTTTTACTTTGACCCATCCTGAGTAATCATCAATGAGATCATTTTGTATCCTAAGTCAGTGATTGAAGTTCAGTATAATGATTCGTACGTTACTTGAATTCTTAGTAGTTTTGATTGTCTTGTCTGATTTTCGTGTGTTTTATTTCCATCTTTTTCACTGTTTCGGTCTGTTCTGGAACCTGAATGTCAAGTCCTTTACTGTGATAGTTGAGTCTGCTTTGTAAGTGGGGGATTCTTAGTGTTTATGATCACAATGCAGGTACAAGCGCAGGAAGTAAGCATGGGACATAGATCACGATCTTGTTGGCTCTCTATAGAACGCATAAAGGCCGTCACTTTATTCAAGTTTTGCCCTGATTGATATTACTGGACAATCGCCAAAACACAGTGGTGATTCTCCCTTCTGTAACATATTTTAATGTGGCGCAACACTGCACATTTCATATATGTTGTAATTGCGTGAATTATAAGATGTAGCTGCTGCTCTTAGCTCATTCATTGCAGCAAGCTAGTGTTTTGTAATATTGTTTCTAGGGTGGTTTTATTCATGTCTTTTTCTGGCAGTTTTTCCAGTGCAATTATGATATAGACACAAAAGAAGTTTGATGCGTAATCATTTGACAAAACTATTCTTTGCTATCACATATTTTAGCTCATGGCGTGCAACTTGATAGTTCAATTAATTCATCTCTGGGTCCAGTACGCCACTATTAGCTTCTTCGACAACGCTGTGATATATTGCTTAGCCCCCTTTCGTAGTAGTCTTCGTGTGTACGTCTTCACCCGAAGGTCTGATTTTTGTAGGTTGTACCTAAACAGCTTCTTGATTGGAAGTGAATTGTCAACATGTGGGAATCAAGTCTTGATTATGGTGCCCTTAGACATGAGGTTTCAAGTTATCTACAATGCTCAAGTTATTACGATAATACGCTTCTTTTTTTTGGCAATTCGTTGTACCACTCTTCAGTGTCTTTACCATGCATTTAGAGTCAATTTCGGAAACAACCTTCTTACTTTCATAAACAAGGGCCTCGAGTAGCGCCATTGAATGGAGATTACGCTCGGTTGTTGTTGCTCTTACCCAAGGACTCGCACGGATTGGGGTAATCATGCGAGGGGTAATGATTCAAGGGGTAATCATTCATGGTGCTTATGGACTATAGTAAAATGGCTAAGAAAGCCTTCCATCACATCTTATTTATAGTGAAGCTGTAAGAAGTCAATATTTCAATGTAAATTGAAAATTGCATTTATTAGGCACAGCTAGGTGCACCTTATGTATTAAAATAAAACCAACCTCTTGCCATTCTCACTCCCCACAACTTCCTTCCAAAACCCTCACCCCCATTACCTCACCTCATAATTAATACACCTCCATAATATCCACCCTTATTCTCTCTCCCCATAAAAACGATACTACATCTCAAATTCCGGCGATAAATTAAACTCGTGGTGACATAAATGGGGTCACAAATTGCACTAATAGGCCACAAATTAAAACTCAATGGTCACAAATGGTACTCAAAGGGTCACAAAATGGTACTTAAAGGGTCGCAAATTGGGTTTGAGTGGATGCGTGTTGAGACAAATTGTTGGTGTCACCGGAAAATAATGGTGGTGGATGGTGACAGTGAAAAGGGGAAGTGATTGCTGTTGTAAGGTGAATGCGAAGAGAAAGTGGGGGAGAAAGTGCGGTGGTTTAACACCCCACCGTTTGCGGGAAAGGTCACCATACAGTCTTAGTCTTGAGACTGTTCCCACAAACCACCACCAGTCTTCCAGTAGGCTTTGTCCTCACTCGCCTGCTACCCGGGAAAATACTTCGCAGGAGGTCACCTATTTCAGAATTGCTGCACAGTAAGCACGCTTAACTGTGGAGTTCTTATGGGATGAGCTTCTTTAAAAGAAGGTGCACCTTGGTGGTACATGTAGTCCTATCAATCCTCTTAAATGGCTATAATTTGGTAGGTATTACAGGTGGTATGGGTTTGGTAGTGATGAGATCTAGTTTTTGGATGAGATAAAAAGGGAGATGGATTGGGGTTTCGATTGGAGGGTTGGGCCTGACGATGGCGGTGGTGGAAGTGGCGTTGAGCACGACGTGGGCGTGGTAGTGGTGCTTGGTGGTAGTGGTTGTGGGTGAGTAGGGGTAGAATTAGGTTAGTTGGTGAGGAGAGAGAATTAAAAATGGGACTTTAATTTCTGTTTTTTTTTGGCATTCGGGTGTACCGTGCTCCCTACAACTAGTTGTAAAATAGAATTAGTCGCATTTAGGCCAATCTCGAAAAACAATCTTTCTGCTTTCTTCAACATGGGTAAGGTTGCATATATCTCAACCCTGACATTGAATGTGGATTTACAGTCAGTGGTATTTGTTCTATAATTAATTGCTTTTTTTATTAGGGAGTATGTAGCACTATACAACTAGGTTTGTACTTGGGAGGCTATTTGTAGTTTTTGTTTGAAACTTGTACTAATAAGTAGGGAGGTCGGTGGTTCAAACCACCTCATAAATTCTCGTATGTTATTTGTTATCACTAGTTAATTTCCTGACACCATTTTAACAATAGAATGAAAAAACAGAAGATCATGACTTTTGATTAGAGGTGGAAAAAAAAACCCCCGAAAACCGACCGAAACCCTACCGCTAATCGACCCGCTAATGACTCATTTATTTTGACCCGAAACCCGATTATGACCGAACCCGTTTGACCCTCTAATTTCTGGGTCAAGCCCGAACCGCTCGAAAACCGCCCGTTTGACCTGAAAACTCTGATATTCTTATATAAAAAATTTATTTTTAAAGATATATTGTTGAAATGTAACTAGTTTTTGGATAACTTTATTGTAATATCTTATATTTATGACTTTAAGATGCTAAAACAACTTATTCATCATATTATAAAGTTATCTAACCAATTAAATACGGATATACGATTTTTAAATGTCAAAAAAGTACAAAATTTACATATTTTTTAAAAATAAAAAAGGCGTCAACGACCCGTTGATCAACCCAAGAACGACCAGAGACCGAAATTTGCCGCCCAATAACTACTCGACCCGTTATTGACCCGATATATTATTGTCCCGCCTGAAACCGACTCCTCCGACCCGTTTTCCACCTATACTTGTGATACTAATAATAAGGAAATATACCATTTTGGTTACCCGATATATAGCATAATACCAAGTGTTGGTACCCGCTTTTTTCAATATTCCAAAATAATTATCTGACTAGTTAAAGGTTGTACCAATTTGGTTACCTGTCTGGTTTTCGTCACTGAAAAACGTGAAAATCGGGGCTATTTGGGTCATTTTAGCATACCAATTTGTCTAAACTACAATTTTCTTCCTTAACAATATAAAAGAATAGAAGTATAATGAAAAACAAAACAAAAATCAGGGTTTTTGTTCTTTTATCAAGTTAGGGGATTTTGGAGGGAATTGTTTTCTTTTAAATTAAACTTCTGTTCTTTTATTAAGTTAGGGAGTTAAACTAAACTACAGACAAACTTGGATACTAAAATTACCAAATAGCCCCAATTTTCACGATTTTCTGTATTGTAAACCAATGAGGTACCCAAAATGGTACAACCATCAATTAGTCAGGTAACTATTTTGGAATATTGAAAAATACGGGTAACAATTTGGTATTATGCTATATATTGGGTAACCAAAATGGTATATTTCTTAATAATAACCTAGTCTCGAACTTTGTCCGGCAGCCAGTGCCGACTTTCCTTTTCTCGAGCCCTTTGCCAACAAGTTGGAAAAGGAGAACCAGGATTAATAGAAGACTTAAAAACGCCAGGCACTGAATGAAGCGTCACCAAACCAATAAATTTATGCCACCTAGCAAAGACTCATACCTAAAACGATTAGTCCATTCAAAAAACAAAATATAATGGGCGCCTTTTTGTTTACCAGCACTAATTGAAATTTTTTTATATCAGATTTTTGTACAAAATAACATAAACCGGCGCTAAACCTCCCCTTGATCATCAACTTCCGTTCCGATACGAAAACATGTTGAAAGGAGCCATGGATTCAGTTAAATCTGTAAAGCTGAGGGGCGCTGCAACGCACCTCATCAGATTAGGTATGTAATGGAAAATCTGTATAACAAAGTTTGTCTACGTTATGTTGCGGTACTTAGAACTTACGAGTTAGTAGTTATGTCATGTTCAAATAAAGCCCTTCTCTTTAATGCATTGTAGCGACGCTTAGAGGCTTTCTATAACAAACAACAAGAAAATTTTGTTTCTATCCATAATTCAATTTTGATGAGATGATCATATTGATATATTAACCAATGTAGGGTCACTATTGTCAATGACCTTAATACTCTGGAAGTTGCTGGTTCTGGTAAGCGGAAGTGAGACTCCTGTAGTTATAGTCCTTACAGGAAGCATGGAGCCTGGATTCCGCAGGGTTCGTCATCTGATCCCTTTTTTTTTTGTTTTTGTTGAAGGTCATGCAATTCTGATATACTAAATCTCTCTATTAAAGAATTTACTTTTTATGCGCCTGATCAATTTTGATACGCTGCAATCTGAACTGTGATTATTCCACGGTGATTGATGACAGTAGCTTTTCACTCCCTGTAGCAACTGGAGTACTGGACTCTTCCCTTTGTTTTTCTATTCAAGGAATTTATGTCTGTAAATGCATTTGTCGAAGGGGTCTGCATTAACTAATGTTACTGACTGCAAATGCACGAATTTTGTTTCTGTAGGGTGATGCATTATTCCTCAATATGAAAGAATCACCCATTCAATCAGGGGAAATTGTTGTATTCAAAATCGAGGTATCACTTGCTCACTCTTAATAGTATTCAGGCCTAACAAGTTGTGGCCTTAGGTCATGCCTGGATCAGTTGCAATGATTTAGGGGGAAATGAATCAGGAGTAATGATTTCCTCTTGAAATCTTTCATGGAGGATAAGTTACTGGAGGAATTTTTCCTTTGGTTTGATTGGGTGGTGAATACTGACAGAGATGAGGGAGTTGTTTGAAAGGGTTGGGAGGAGAGAGAGTGTTGGATTGGGAGGGGAAATAATTCTGATGGGAAGGAGGGGGGTAATGAGTAAGGGGGTTTTGGCAGAAATCATTCAAGGAGGAATTATTTCTTCCATGCCAAACCCTTAAATAGTCAAGTAATCAATACTCCATTAATCATTCCTCCCCTATCACTAGCAATCCAGGCAAGCCCTTAGGGTGTATATGTTAAACTCGGCCCACGGAGAGTTGATAATAAGCTTGTGAGATCCAAACCAAAACCAATTGGCAATGGGTGGAGGGCTCACTTTACTTATATCAACCTCTAAGCCACAACACACAAACAATGTGGGACATTTAGTCGCCACTACAACACAACTCACAAGTTTCTCATAACCAATATGGGACAAGTAGTCACCACAAGACATACATACTTCAACAAAATGCTTGTTTGTTCGTAAGTGTGTCTGGCTTGTAAAAACCAATCATTTGTAGTAACAAAAAAATAAGGATCAGTGTGTCTGGCTTCGTAAATCAAAAACAAATTGTGCCGCTGCTTGGCATATATAGGCTACGTGACGTTTGTAAGACCATAGTGATCAGTTCGTCAGTCTTTAACAACTGGGACTATATTTTGCACAGAAAGTGCTAGCATTTGTTAAAACAGTGTTCATCAGTATGCATTAACTTTCATCATCTATTGTCCATCTCCGATTCACATGTGATTTTTTTTTCCCATTCCATTCTTATTCAGGGGAAGGATATACCCATTGTTCATCGAGTAATAAAGGTGAGATTTCCTTCAGTTTGATATGTTTTTTTGAAACTATATATTAGTACTTGTTCAATTGATTACCTTCTGAAGTTGCTCGTGTGGTGACTGGTGAGTGGCTGAGTTCGACATTTTGTCATTTGGACACTGAAATACAACATAAAGTAAAACTGTTTTGTGAACGCTGCATTTGAATACTGACATTTTCATGTGATCTGCCTAATTTGGTTCATAAACTTTGCTTCACCTTTTTCTCCTATTACACTTATAGGTACACAGGAACCGCAGTACAAATGCTGTCCAAATGGTGACAAAAGGTGATTTACGGCACTCACACACCAGCGATTAGTCAAAAGCTTTATGTGGCATCTTTTTCTATCTTAATGCAAAATATGTGTCTAGAAGAATAGTTGAGCAGATACATCAAGAATCAAAACATTAGCGGAATTCCCTAAAAACCGTTATAGGAGAATCTCTCAAATGTGTTGTCCAAGCAAATATACGAAAAGGAAGGAAAAAAAGGCTATGATCAAAGCATTGAGGTGTTTTTTTCCTTTTTTATTTTTGAGGAACAGGTAGTCATTGTTCATTTATGTCAAGTTGTCAACCTCCTACATCAATTTTAGGGGATCTGTCTGTTTAGTCCGTTTGTAGGAAAGTAAGTCTACATGGTAACCTATCCAAAGATAATCAATGACCTTCTGTAAAGTTGATGACGGGAATGATATGAGTGTTTTCATTTGTGAAACAGAAGAACACCTTTACTTAACATTTAGCATGCTCTTTGCAGGGGACAAT
>ONZK01000352.1:1324-12785 GCA_900322385.1 Pharnaceum exiguum | reverse complement strand
CCCCCCCCCCCCCCCCCCCCCCCCCACACACACACACACACAATTGAAGAGATGGATGGCTGGAGGCTAACTGATTAAAAAAACAGTTGTACTCGAGACTAAGAGGTGTGGGTAACAGTGTACTGGGAAGGTTTTGGTGGCTCCGTTGCTGGAGGAAAAACAAATTTTGATTGTTTTGAAATAGAGGAAAACCAATGCTGAGGTTAAGGTTGAGGTATTTTTTGTTTTTGGATACAAATGGTCCTGAACTGGTGATGATCGTTGTGGTAGTGGTAACGATAAACATGATGATGCTAAACTGCTTCTATGAGATGCACGAAGGCGCCATTAAATGACTATGTAGCAGCTTACCCATTTTCTAAAAAAAAAAAAAAAAACAGAGAGCATGTAGCAAGGCTTAAACATCCAATCTGCCCCCCTCTATTCGCCTCATGAAAGATGTGCGTCACCTCAAAATGAGAATAATGCATAACCTTGCATCTTCAGTAAGATTTTTAATCATCCATAGACAATGAACTTCCTGTCAAAAAGCTTGGATCACAAAAGGTCTTCTACAAGTAGTCGTTTGAATAGCATAGCAATTACATGTCTGCGCCCATTTTACATTCCCTAATTTTTTTGCTTTATTCGTTCAGCTCCCTTTTCTCTTTGCAACTTATTGAAACATTTCATTTTGAAATTTCGAATGTGCACAGGTACTTACCATATGTTGGTTATGCGACCATCATAATGACTGAGAAGCCTTGGGTCAAGGTGAGTAAGAATGTGAATTATATTATTAACAACTCAAATCTCGACATTGATAGTCATAGAGATAACCTGATTCCTGGCATAACCAACTCAAAACCGAAATAAAGTTATATCAAAACAAATGCTGCTACATCTTGGGTCGAACTAGAGAAAAATCGAAGATGAAATGTTTATATTGATGAACTCGTGCTATAATTTGCAGTTATTGCTAGCGGGAATGAGCTTGCTGGTCTTCACCTGGTAGATAAAAGAGATCATTCATTCTTCCTTCCTTTTGGGTCGTGACGGCAATGCAGTGGACAATCTAGGTGACTGGATTACGAGTACATTAATTGTAAACGAAAGCTCAATCTGGGGACGCTAAGCATCAAAATGTTAAAATATATTGCGATTTGTGCGAAGACAGTTGTCAATTCATCCTATTCTGGCCCGCCTTGCGAATTTATTATGTACTGGCAGTACTGACTACGAATTTTTAGCGATAGATGAAATGCTTTGAGTAGTAGCAATTTTTTTTGTTGAGAACCTATGGTAGTAATTCTCTCTGTGCGCTCACTGAGTACCAGCTTTACTTTTTTTGTTTTTGAGGGGAGAGTACCAGCTTTACTTACGGCGGGTATGCAACGCAGTTCCTCAGCTTGGATACATAAATGTAATGGAAAATTTGTAATAAATGAGAGGTTTATTAGAGCATAAACATGGCTAATGAGTAATGACTGGATAATTCAAGGCAAAAACCTACGAGTACCTCTATTAACAATGGAGTTACTTCCGTTGAATTTTATGTTTCCAGTCTCATTTTATATAATTATTTTTCAGTAAACAACATCACTACAGGGGGGATTTTATATAATTATAAAATTATAATTATAATTATAATTATAATTATAATACAATACAACCACGAACAACCATTCCAGGCGAATTGCCCTAAATAATCCAAATTTCTTTTGCTCCCTTAGCCCCTATGCCCTTATCCACATTAGTAGTGGTTGCCATAACAATCTCCTTGTGTAATTGTGTTATACCAGGGGGAAGAACAAAAATAAGAAGCCTTATATTAACAACTACCACCACCTCTGTACCCCTTTGTCCACGGCTACAACAACTTTTTTCTTCATTAAACTCTTCAACTTACATTTTGTCTTATTTTCAGTTATTTGACAAACTAGAGAACCTCATATATGAATATGAATATAAGGAGGGAAGGTGAGTAGGTGACTTATTGATTTAGGTGTTACCTAATTGTACAGCAACGTCCGACCACAAGGCAAATAAAATGAGGTGAGGGAAAGAAAATGACGAGCATGCGTGGAATTGATTGTGGTGAACAATTTGTGGGTGTGGGTGGTGTAGCTTGGTGCGCATGGTGAGTCGGTGACTACTAGGAGGTGGAGTTGCGTTTGAGTGGAAGAGTTGTTTACCTTTTGAAAATAACATGAAAATGAAATGGGCAAAATCAGTAGATGGAAGTTAGCTTCGCTGTTAGCATAGGAATGTTTTTGCTAGTAGTAAAACACTAGCCATGCATTTGCACAATTTTGAAAATGCTAGCCAGATAGTAACCCCTCTCCAGCATAAAAACGCACAAGAGTTACCATCCAACTAAAAAGAGCAGGGACATATGTGTCCCAGCTTGCAGAACAACGCAGAGGACCAGTAGACAGTCTACAAGGTTTATGGGCAGCTACACCCTTTCACATCTTCTTAAGTTGAAACGCTAATGAAGTTTTCTAAGCTAGTAATTAAGAGTTAAATCATGCACATACAACAGAACATATATCAGAAAATTGTTTAACCTTAGTGTCTTCCCTTGCATCAAAGCTTGAGTCACTAATTGCCACAGTTTCCTCTAATACACGCTTTATAAATTGTTCTAGAAAATGCAAGCTCTCCACCTCTGATAATGACATTTAGCAACCAGATTATGTAACCACAAAGACGCAGCGGTTGAGGGGAGGGATTGTCTACATAAACGAACCCGACAGTTTCAATTAATGATCTAAAGATCTAAAATCTGACATCCAGAATGAAAAACCACCCAACCTCCAGGCAGATCTTCTTTACTTCAACTATGAATTTGTTCATTACAAAAACATATATATGAATTCAGAAATTACAGGACAAGGAAAAAAGAAGTTGCAAGAACATATAATAAAACACCAAAAGCCTCATAAGTATCTCTATGTCGCAACAGTGTTTGAGTGCTTGTAATGGGAGGAGTCAAAGAAAGGAGTAAGAGAAATGTGTGAACTCTGATACAGAACATAGTAGATCATAAAGGAAGATTATGACTAGGTACATCTCCTCCAGCTACTTTATTTGTAACATGTCAACGCACCTATTCAAGGATCTAAAGCAGGGGTCCTCCACAAAAAAAAAAAGGATCTAAAGCAGGGGATAACTCAGGAGATTAGGATGCCAGAATAGGAGTTGCCATAATTTGGTATCGGCACTTGATTTCAGCGATACCCACAGATTTTTTTGCTAATCAACATGTCTCTATGCACTGTTGACAGAATTACAACATTTCAGCATAAGGGAACACTAGCATCAAAACTAGAGAATGATTGTCTCTAACACAGAGAACATATAGAGAGAGGAATGTGGCCAACTCATACAACAAAATACAGTAAGCTGTGCACAGAGCTTCTTTTTGGGTAGTTGATGAGTACATACATATTCAATCAAAAATTACCAGAATATCCCGGGGCAGTATCACCAGAACATCAACAACCACCACCCAATGTAATCCCCATTCCATGGTGGTCTTTGGGGTCAAAATAATAAATTTAACAGAGCCCCCTTGGAGTCCTTGGGAGCTATTCTTATTTCGAATTGCCTGACATTTATTGAATACTTCAGCCCCTTATGTAGGCTGCTCACAGAATAAGAGAGCAAAGAATTTCTAATAATAGGATCTCAACAAATAACGAAAGAGATCCCATGATTGCTACTAATCAAAGATTCTATTGGACACAAGTATCAAACTAACAAGATAAACATATTAAAAGACAACTAAGACTGAATCATCCAGAATCATTCATATCATTAACCTACAATAATCAACCTGTTCCACTCCGAAGATAAATGATGCAACCAGGTAAACATATATTTTTTTTAAGCCAAACAGGTAAATTGTTCTTCAACATATTTACGAACAATATGCTCCAAAATGAAGGAAAAACCAAACATATCAGCTATGGAACATTTTCAGACCACCTAATTCGTCTCTCACGCATCATGCAGGAAAGAATCAAAATGACAAAACAGATGCATCATCTCAGATAGCCTTCATTTCAGAAGTCCTGTGACAGGCTAAAGAGAGCTAGCCCAAGCATAATGCCATAATAGGGAAGGATATAAACAACAAGAGGATAGATGTCACCAAGACTATGGCCGGTGAACTTTACAGGTCTGTCTAATTAAGCATGCTACAACCTTGAAAAGGTTAGAGATCTAATCTGATGTCTTACAATTTCAAACTTAAGCTGAATCCATATCTGGGGCATGAGTCATTACTTCAGTTGGCCTTCTAGAGTAATATGTATAGTAACACACTCACAGTATAGCATTTTTAACCATCTACAAAAATAGCTTGAACATCTTAGCCCAGTAACCACAACAACAATAACAACATAACCTTATTTTCAAAACGGATTGGAATTGCTAACACAAGACCATTACAAAATCATACTATAAACACACACATACACACACACACACAACAAACACGCACGCACACACTATAAACAGAAACAAAAACGAACGCACACAATTCAAAAACACACATACAAGCACACTAGAAACACACAACAAACCACGAAAAAAAAAACAAACAAACCCACCCGCACACAGGAGCACATACCACACACATGAGCCACCCTCATCCTCAAATTAGTCTCTTTTATCTATAAGTCTCCTCCTCTCTCCAACCAAGATCTCATTCAAGCCAAGTACACGAGCAATGTACAGCCATTTCAACTTGACCACTCTCATCAAAGTCTCACAAGGTTTCCTCTACCCCTGCTACCTCTTCACTCGCCCATCATTCAATCCACCTCACAGAGCAACACGAGGCTTTCTTTTCACTTGCCTGAATCAACGTAAGAGATGTTCCGTCATTTTACATTCAACAGGAGCTACTCCAACCTTCTCTATAATCTTCTCATTCTTACCTGATCCCTGGGTACCCCTTTCATTGCCCATCACTCCATGTCGTGCCACATACTAGACCTAATAGATCTGATGAGTAGACTTTAAGTGTAAGGGGTGTGTTCTAAGACATTTGTTCCAAACTCAACCAACCGCATTAAAGTCACTACCCAATTTTGTATCCTTCTAAATAATAATAGCAAAACCAATCACTGAGTGGATAAATTTGTCGTCCAAAGTCACCAAAAACTGATTCACTGTCTCGGTATTGCTAAACTTGCCTCCATATATTCCCTCATCTTATCTTGGCTCCGCAACAACAAAAAAAGAAAAGAAGAAGAATTCATAGCTTGCAATAGAGAAGTGTCACACTAACTTCACATGTAATTCCACCAATCAACCTCCATATCGCGTGAGATGCATCACACTCAAATGCAAACAATTTGATCCACAATCAGAATAACTCTTCTCCCACCAGCGAAGATAAGTTTCTCATGAAACTGCCTACTCACAATCAAAAGGCCTTTCATCAATCAAATGATATTGGAAAGAAGTTCAAAACTAGTCGTAGCTAATCAAAATTACTTGCAAGAAACTGTTGACAAAATGAGGACATCTACAACAACAACCGAGTATAAATCCCCATTCAATGGGGGTGCTTGGGGGTAGGGATGAACGCAACCTTACCCTTGCCTAAGAAAACAGAGAGGTTGTTTCCGAGATTGTCCCTAAATGCATTTGCCGAATTGCTACATTAAAATATTGACTTCCAACAACCTCACCAATAATAAGAAGTAACCGGAAGGTTTTCTTAGCCATTTTGCTATAGTCCCTAAGGACATCTAAAAAAGACAAATCAGACACGACCTATCAGTGCCAACCACAAGCCAAGTGATATACTCAAGAGATCGCTAAAAATATTGACTCATAACTAAACCTACATCAACTGTGCTAGCAAATCTTCAAAAGTTAATGCTAAAGTAAGAAAAATAATACTAACCGAATCAAAATAAAAGAAAAAAAATCCACCAATCCAATTAAGCAAACACATAAATGAAGTCAACATTAACAAGCCAACATCACTAATCAGCACACAAACACACTGATCACAAATTATCCAGTCAGCATAACCAAAATTAAAATTCAAGAAAAAGTCATTCACATTCGAAAAGAAAAAAAACCTGAGTGGGTAGCTCAGTGGGTAAGACTTTTGAGATTTATTCCAAAGGTCCCAAGTTCGAGTCTCCTTAGGGCCACCAAAGGTTAGGTTTTACTGGTCGTTAACTTCAGGAACCAGGGATTAGTTAGGCAAAGCCTACATACCCATGTTATCCAAATCTAAAACCAATCAATATCTATCCAACACACCATGTTAAGTCCATTTCAGAAACCAATGCAAAAATAAGTCCATTCAAGAATAAAGTCTATCGATAGACCAACATTGTTATTATCCAGCGGAAAGACCACTATTCTCAACCCCAAAGCTACTGGATTGTCAAGATATAGGATATGTTGTTCAACGATGTTGCTAGTCAGTTTCAGCTCCACATCTTATCAGTACCAACCTCTGATTTCTACTGCCAATACCACACTAACAACCTAACAATAATTTACCCATAACATGTCATCCCAGTACCAGTAAGACAAGCGACACCTCTCACCCAAAAATCTAATTCTCCATCAAGCAAAATCCATATTTATTTTTTTTGAGATCCACAAAATCCATATTTTTTTTTTACCATACAAAGTTTCATTAAAAAGGAATTAGTAATAATTACAGGATGAGAGAGCAAGACGTTTGTATGCTTAGGAGCCCACAAAAACATATTCCCAAATGTTAAACATGATGTAGCTACACAAGCCTGGCAAAGAAAACAAAAATTGCCTTTTACATGATATTTTTCACAAGAACCAACCCTTCCAAAACCAAAGCACATAGTAGAAGTTAGCAGCTTTTGTGGGACTTCACATTTCTATCAAATATTTACAATGGGTATGAATGAAGGCATGCAAGCATCTCTTTTAGACACGAATAAAGCTCCTAAATCACCAGAAACTAAGGGGCCTCAACATCTTATAACAATGAAGCCTTAGGGAGGATACAGACTGATAGAATAGAAGAACATCTTTGATACGAATAGGTAAGATTACTTCCCAAATCTTCCTTAAACCAAAATTCATGACCAACACCTATCTTGACGTTAACAAGAGATACAAAACATTTTAGCTCATGAATTTGCAATGACACATCTCACAAAGTCCGGAGAAATATTTGGAACACTACACTAATTCCTAATATAGGCTTAGAGAGTACTTTTTTGTAGATAACATGGGTATCCATACTTCGCCTGACTAAGCCAGTGGGCTTGTTTAATGACTGTAACCTCCAATGGCACAGAGGAGACTTAGACTTGGGAGCTCTGGAAATCTCAGAAGTCATACCAGTCCTAAAATGCTAATAGAATGAAGCAAAACTGTAAGGTAATCAAAAACCATCTCTCCCACTACTTTTATTGTAGTAATGGTAGTCAGAAAATTTCCTAATATCAGACAGATATCATCATAAGAAATATATGATAACAGAACTAGAGAGCTCACATCCAATCAAAAAAGGACCAAAGGAAATGCAATTCGATTGAGTCAAGATTAATACAGCAATATGAGTCAACAATAGAAACATCCAACAACAACAACCCAGTGTACACCCCGTTCCATGGGGTCCGGGCGTCAAGATGTATGCAACATTTCCCCCTTAGAAAAGAAAAAGAAAACTGAGAGGTAGTTTCCGAGAGCGACAATTTGAAGTATATAAGCTTAAAGCACATTCATGATAATTTATTCATCACTTATAATAAGCTTAAAACCAAAGTATTACCATTCAAGACTTCAGAGAAATATTTACATTCGAAAGCAGCAAGCAAAATACATTATCTTTGTCCAGCAGACCACGAAATCAAAATGATATTCCGAACAAGACCATCAGAAAACAATCTATATCTATCAAAACAAGAACCCAACATCTTCATCATCTCACCTTTTTTTCCCGCACAGTTTCCAGTTTGTTTTGTCTACTATGTTGAGGCAGAAGCTGCTGAAGCAGATGAAGAGCCACCAGCACCAGTTCTTTTCTTCTTCTCCTCCTCATATTCAGCATCATCAGTCTCCAGCTCAAACCGACAAACAGGACACGAGTTCCTAGCCTCAAGCCAAGGCACAATGCAATCCCCATGATACCCATGTCCACAAGGCATTTCCTTCACAACTTCCCCAATCCCAACCACATCTTTGCAAACAGCACAAGTAAACACTTCCTCCTCACTCCTAACCTCCTTAACCCTCAGCCCATCTATCGCCTTTTTCGCAGCTGGAGGCGCCCCTCTTCTTCCTTCCGCATCTGCCAAATTCTGCAACAACGCTTCATACTCGGCTGCATTCACATAGTCCCCTGGATTCCCCACATACCTATCAGTCGCCTCCGGCATCTCAAACCGAAACTCAATGGAATTATCCTCCAAACCCATCAATATCTCTGCCCAGTCAAATATCCTGGTCCTGTTACTATTACCATTACCATTACCAACACCAATACCGCTACTGTCCCTATCCCTGCTGTCATTACCCCTTCCCCCTTCCTCCCTCACCCTGTTGGCAAATTCCCTCAACCTCAGATGTAACAAATCCCTCCTCCTCCTCCTGGCTTCCTCCTCGTCCTGAGTAAAATCCTCTTCCTCCTCATCATCCTCATCGTCATCGTCATCATCAACTCCCTCTATCTCCACACTCCTCACCTCCTCCTCATCATCATCCTCCTCCTCCTCATCCTCGTCCTCGCCCTCGCGTCTCCCCCTCCTCTCCTGATCAGGCCCCCACCCGTCGATCTCGATACGGAGGAAGTCATCAGACGGGTGAGAGTAATCGAGAGGGGGAGGGGGGAGAGTGGTAGCAGCAGTAGTAGCAACAAAGGGGTTGTTGTCGGTGGTGTCACGACGGGACTCTCGTGCGAGAACGCGGAGGACTTGGAGGAACTGAGAGCCAAGAGTGTTGGTATCATCATCGTTATCATTATCGAGTTGTGGAGGTGTTGGAGGAGGTGGTGGGGCCAGGAGGCATTCAATGAACCCAAACTTACACTCGTTGCAAACGACGTCGTCGTCGCTCACGGTTTCGACTAACACGCGCTTGTCGCAGTGGTAGCACCAGTACTGTTGGAGGTTTGGTGTTGGTGTTGTTGATGATGGGGATGGGAGTGGTGGGGGTGGAGGAGGCGCTGGGATCTCTGGCTCCGCCATCTACGAGGAAAAGAAACGGTGGAAGGGGGATTAATTTGGGATGGTGGGCCCCGCGGAAATTGGGGAGTGACAGAGAAAAAAGGGGGGTGGGGGGTGGGGGGTGTTGGGTGGAGATGAGTTATTAAGAGAGATTATTAGAAGAGGTTATTGATTTTTTTTGGTGGGTTAGTGAAGGAGGTTGGAGTTAGGACGAGGTCCATGTATTTTGGGCGTTATTTTTTAAATAGGAAATGAAAAGGGAGTATGATGGTTATTTGGGGTTTTTTTTTTTTTCTAAGTGCAACCTTATTAGAAAAACTCTTTTACAACTCATTAAAGATTTCGATGCATGTCACATCAGCTTACAATTTCATTACAACTTTTGTTCCTCTACGAGATTATTGGTAAAACTATATTACAACTTTCTTACTTGAAAAATAATTTATATAAAGATCGAAATGACTCAATCACAAATTCACAAGCATTAAATGTAAGAGTTGTAATAAGAGGTATTTTTACAACTTAGCTAGATTTTTTCCAAGATTATTTGTAAAAATATACTTAAAACTTATCTTATAACTCATGAATACCTACCATTAAGGTTGCCCTGATGAGAGTTTTTTTAAAAAAAATCTTGTTTGACCAACTTTTAAATTAATTTTCGAATTATTGTCCACGTCAAAAGGAAGGACAGAACCGACATGGATAACATAAGTCGCCCTGAGAGGGGGGAGGGGGAATCTACGGATGGCGATATACGCCTTGTGAATAACCACGCAAGTTTATTGTCTAGAAATTGTGGACGGGTCTATATATTATTTATCAACACTTTCTAGCGTCTAGAAATTAGGGGAAAATTATCCAAAACCATCATGTTTTCTATTAATGATCAATTTCATACAAGGTAGCCCTAATTAATTGAAAACATGTTTTCCAATTGTTTTCGTTACTAATAAAATTAGTGGCGGCTCCGTTATACATTCGTATTGAAAACACCTAAAGGGTGGATGCAAGGATTAACCTAGTTGAAAGGGATTCATTTCTCCTAGATCGGAGCCCGTGTATCTACAAGTGGCGACTCCGCTGCAGATGCTAGAGAGCAAGACTCGAAAGTCGATGTATTCCAATATAACACGTTAAACAAATTTTTCAATATTATATTGTTATCATTTGCATTTGCATTCGCTTTTCAATTCGGTGTACGTATAGTCAATTCCGGGGGGGGTCGATGTCACTTAAGCATGTCCCTATACGACACTTCGATGGTATACCACTCAAACGCTGAGTGCCACTGGCTTCACTAATCGCCGATTTCAGACTATGCACATCACTCTGTAAGTACGGTAATTCTACCGGGTATTCGCCATGCCTTATGATGTAAACCTAATCTGCATTTGGTATTTATTTTAAGACTATTCTTAATGACAATTGTTTGAAAGCTTGAGAAACGGGATTAGTAGTCGTGTCCATCACCTTCCCCTTGTCTTCCTCATCATTTCCACATATTATACTTCTATACTCGGCCTTAAATTGATTGATGTTAGCCCATTTATGGTTATAGTCAATTAATTAGTCAAACTCAGTCCAATAAAGTCAGCCCAGTCCAATAAAGTCAGATCAGACCAAATAAGTTAGCCTGGCCCACATTAAAATCAGATTATCATTAATTAAATTAATTAATTAATTATTTAATTAGTTTTCTTGGGGAATAATCCACCTAAATAATATTATAAACCGAGTTCAAAACAGCCGAAACGCTGAAAATTTATCAGATAAAAACCAAAAATGCGTCTTATTCAGATCGGACGGGCCAGGAGTCTGCCCCACAGGGTTTGTGCGACAGGCGTACGATGCTGCCACGTGACAGTGCGTGGGGCGCCCGTTTCTAGCTCGGATTTTTATCCGATTTCGATTCCGACTTTTTCCCCTAGCAACCCTACACTATAAATCCCCCCCCCCCCATTCACGCCATTTTACAACCATGCCGAGTTTGATGAACTCATTCTTTCTCTCTCTAAACCTAACTTAAGCATACAACCACCCTTCTAAGCCTTTGTCCCGTGGTAATTGCACCCTATATCCCCCAACCTTGCATATTTTGTCATCTATACTTGCATTATTGTCATACTTGTGGAGTCATTAGGCAAATCCCGTCCTGTTTCTCTTGTTTAGCATGTGTAGATACCGTATTTTGTACGGGGTATTGCCATGCCTAATGACGAATTCCCCAACCTTATATCCGTCGGATAGCTTGATACTCCATTAACATGGGTGCGCCGGTGCTTGAA
>ONZK01000351.1:57526-71172 GCA_900322385.1 Pharnaceum exiguum | reverse complement strand
GCTCCTTGTTTTCTTTAACCGGGAAAAGGCTGCGTACATCCTGACCCCAAGCACCCCCATTGATGGGGATTACACTTGGTTGATGTTGTTGTTGTTAAGATGGTAAAAAGAGTGAAATGAGTGGGTGTACTTGATCACTTGGGTTGATATAAAGGCAAAGGCTTGCGTGCTTTACGTTAACAAATGTAAAAGTCTTCGCGTCTAAGATGATGAGGTTTGATAAGTGGACAATGCCTTGCTACATTCAAAGGAACATCAGTTGTAGGATTTGTATGTTCCAGGCAGAACTATAATTCTTCATGTGTGAATTCTTGGACAATTTTACGTGTTATGGTGCTTTTTGACAAGAAATGGCGGTGAAAGGAGTGATTTGAGATGATGAGGTGGTTGTATTTGATCATATGGGTTGATGTGAAGGCAAAGGGTTGACTTTGACTATTGTAAAACATAAGTATCTAAGAGGTAAATAGGTATGGATGTGAAGGATGTTTGCTTGTGACATTCAAGAGGACACCATTTAGGATTTGAATGTTTAAGGAAGAACTGTGTCCTGGAAAGGTTGTTGAACTGTAGTTTGTTGAATTACAAAAACTACTGTTTGTGATTCAATGTTGTAGTATTGTTTATATCTGTAGTATTGTTTATATCTCCTCAACAAACGTTCTTTTTCTTTAAGCTGATGTCCTCATAGCTCTCAAAAGTTTTGACGAATTTTTTTATAGCTTTTTCAATGTAGGAAGGCTTACATTGAGTAGTACTCTTTTATTCTAGTTTGGTTTTGGAATGGAGACCAAGAAAAAGAAACGTAGCAAAAATAACCCAACTATCCTTATATGGCACATGAAACGGGAGAGAGAGGGAATAGTTAGCTAGAGTCACATTGCTGTTATGGGGACAATAATGTCATTTCAAGTTTGAAACTTATCAATTATAGAAATATGAAGAATATTGTGAAACGGATCAACATGGAAAACAAGAAGAAGATTGTGAAATTTAGTACTTGGGTTTTCTCTTTTATTTATTTATTCTTTTAAAACTAAATATATTTTTTTAAGGGGAAAGGTGGCTTACATCTCGATCCCCAAGAACATCATGGAATGGGGACTACACTTGTTGTTGTTTGTTATAGATGGAGTAGTGATCGACTGATAGGAATCTAGTTCTGCAAGGTGTTATCTCTGGCTAATTTGTTGGTGTTACATTTCTTCTGAAATGCGCCTGTTGTTTACAGTTCCGTGGAGGGCCCATCTCAGTGGCAGAGTATATGGAAGAAGTTCTTACGAATCCAAAGGCTGGTTTTTACATAAATCGTGACGTATTCGGAGCTGAAGGTGATTTTATCACTTCTCCTGAAGTCAGCCAGATGTTTGGAGAGGTAGGTTGATGATCAAAGTTACCTGTGTCATACTATCATTTCAGTCTGCACGTGTGTCCTTTGTGTGTGTGTCAATGTTTTGAAAATCGGACCGAACCGTCCGGTTTAACCGGGAAACGGTGGTCCAGCCGGGTTTCCGAGGGCTAAAATCCGGTTTGGTCAAGAACCGGTCAAAACCGGCCAGACCAGTCAAACCCAGCCGGTTTTAACCGGTTTTTTAGCACCAATTGAACCTGTTAAACCGGTCGAACTAGTGAACCTTTTGAGAGACCGGTTCGGTTTTCAAAACATTGGTGTGTGTGTGTGTTGACTCAGAAGTTTTGTCTTTTCTTTTTCTATAAATAGATGGTTGGTGTCTGGGCCATGTGCCTCTGGGAACAAATGGGCAGGCCAGAGAAAGTTAATCTCGTCGAGCTTGGTCCTGGAAGAGGGACCCTGATGGTTGATCTATTACGAGTATGTTACTCGACCTTAACCTTCCAAATTTGTCATGTTCTGTCAAGATTCTGGAGAATGAAATTTCAACCTTCAACAACACTTAAATGTCCTGCATCACCGCCTGCAGGGTGCTTCTAAGTTTAAGAACTTCACAGATACTTTGGACATTCACTTAGTTGAATGCAGCCCAACACTAAAGGAACTCCAGCACCGCAACCTGAAGTGTGTTGATGCAAATGATGTTCCCGAGGGTAGTGAGAGAAGGACAATCAGCTCGTTAGCTAATACTCCTGTTTCATGGCATGCTGCTCTCGAGCAGGTTCCAACAGGAGGTATGTACCCAACCCTTGAATGGTATATTCTTCTAAGTATTTCTGAAAATATTCTTTAGTATTCACTATTTGAGAATTGAAAAATATGGCTAATACACGAATATTAAAAAGAAGAGACAATATCCCGGTATGTTGTTTGATTTGAGCAATTGGTGAGATCAATCATCAAGGGGGGAACAGAGAGATAAACCAATCCACAAACGCCTTGAGGCTAAACAATAATAATTCTTACTCATACCTTAAAAGGTGAGCTTTCTCCGGCCTTTTATTTTGGAGTGCTTTTAGTTCATTGATACAATACTGATGTCATGAGAATCCACTGCCCTACGCTGACTGTGATATTTTTCATCTACAACCTTAAATTACCTAACATAATAGTTAAAGTTGTTTCACTGATTTCTTAGAAGAAGTAAATAGTTCTCTGGTTGTTGAAGTCATGAAGTTTATATCAAGGTTGCGGCTCACCATTTTTTGAACCAGTGGGCTTTAAACTAAATTCAAATTCAAACTGAACAGTTCAACTCTCCCTACTCATCGTTGGGAGTTCGGGGGACAGAATGGTGGAATCAATTGGGTGTTGAGGTTGTGCTGATCCTCTTTTTGTCTATTTTTTCCCCACAATTGAGCCCGTCTTTTTGGCTCATCATGAGCTTCAAAATCCTTTTTTCCAAAAAACCTGGTTATTAGGCTTCCTAAATTCTTAGGTACACCCGGTGTAAGTTTACACCAGGTTGTTTTTGTAAAGCATTACAACACATATCGGTAGTATCGTTATTATTAGTCACAAATTCACCCGGTGTAAGTTTACACCCAGTGTATCAAAGACTTGTTGTTTAAGCTTTGCCTAACTAATCTCATGGGCCTCAAGTTAGCAAAAGTGAAAAACTCTTTTGGCCCTGAGGATTTCGGACTTGGGACTTTTGGAGCTTATTTTATAAGTCTTACCAACTGAGCTACCCACTCAGTGTTCATGAGCTTCAAACTCTTGTTTTAATTGTTGATTTAAAAACAAACTAAAGCTCCCATATTTTGTGTTCAGTTGTTCCCTTTGGAGCAATCATATGCACTTCGAGTGTTGTGAACTTGTGCTGATGTTTACATAATTACATTCTGCTTGATTATTTTGAACTGCATCTGGGAAGCCATATGTTCTTGTAGAGATCTTAAAGTTCATTAAACTATCAGTGACTCCTTGGCTGGTCTAAAAACATCATCTATGTAACGGTGCTTTTGGCTCCAATTTTGGAACCTAGTATGCAATTATGCATGACTTCCAATGTTGATGGATGCAAATTATAGTAGTCGTGCATGTGGATGAATGAATTCAAAATTAAGATGTGGTAAAATAGCTGTGAGATTTTTCTGAATAGTTTGTTACTTGGTGATACAAGAACTGCTTAATGTCAGCAAGTTGTCACTTTATGAAACCCCTGGCTTCCTGGAAGGGCCTTTTTCTTTTAATATATAAATAATTTATATAACGCTTCCTTGGAGTTAAGAAATACTCTTTTCCAACCTTGTCATGTAATGTATGTGTTCATGGATCAACTAGAACATTATTTTGGTCTTGCTGATTTCTGTGTATCTGCAGTGCCGACAATCATAATTGCCCACGAATTTTATGATGCTCTGCCAGTCCATCAGTTTCAGGTTTGTGATTTATCTAACTCTATTCTCTATTTTCTTTAACATTTTCCGTATATACATCTCGCTAGCTTGAGGCGTCGTGGATCTTGTTGTGAAATATACTTATTTTATTAGAATCTTACTATCCCTGACTGTCTGGTTTGATCATGTAGTATCACTTCTCTCTTGATGCATAACTTACAGATATAAGCTCTTAGTTTTACAGGCTTGATCTATTTTTAATCTATGGTCATTTGATTTGATCTAGATTAACTTCCATTTTTGAAAAAAGATAAAAATCTATGGTCATTTCTGACTCTAACTTGCTCGATCTTGATATTTTTTTCTTTCCTGTTACGTTCTTATTGTTATACGCTAACGCTAACTTACACCTTACTATATCCTCTTTCTCATCCTGTTTTAATTGGATGGCCTCAAATTAACAAAATGCGGTGCTCATACACTGCAGGAGTGCTTAAATTAAAAAAACATACATCATTAGAAAGCTGTATATCTGACAGGAGACTAATGAATTAATGATTGTTTTGCTGTGAACTGATTTTTCTTGGAAATGGAATCATCTGAACCTCAGTCCTCTAATGCTTGCTGAAAAATGTCTTCTCTGGATGGTAGCATAGCATGGTTAATTAGAGTTGTCTGATATTGTTCTGTGTAGTATAATATTTAGCACAACTCATGATAAGGACCAAAACAAACCCGAGATGTGTGTCATGCGTCATGGAGTACCAGTGCTAGGGTTCAAACTATTTGAGATATGCTATAAGTAAGGGGCAGTAGCAAAGTAGGACATTGTTGGTACTTTCGAAGGTTGGATATTAAACTTTTAGGTTATTGCAGATGTCAATTTTGAGGTATGTATGTTTGGCAAACATAAATGTATTTATTTTTCTTTGTATATCCCATGGATGTTCTTTTGTAATGAAGTTAGCTATTAGTATTAACACATCACATTCAAATGCAACTTGGTCTAACTAATAACTATACTAATCATGAAAGTTATTTGCAGAGGGCTCCTCGTGGCTGGAGTGAGAAAATGGTTGATGTATGTGAAAATTCGAAGTAAGTTTTCTGAATTCAATGATATTGGCTTTGATATCTCGGTGAAGAATCAATTTCATCTCTAAAAATTGTCCTCTTCAAATGCTTGTGTAGGTTTCAATTTGTTCTTTCCCCAACGCCAACACCTGCAAATGTATTTTTAGCTAAGCGCTTTAAATGGGCTGTGAAAGAGGAGATAGACAAGCTTAATCAGATTGAGATTTGCCCTAGTGCAATGGAATTGACTCAATCGATTTCTAAGAGAATCGGTTCGGATGGTGGTGGAGCATTAATAATTGACTATGGGCTTGATGGAGTCATTTCCGACAGTCTGCAGGTTTCTTTTGAAATCTCATCACCATATCTTTGTCATTGCTATGATTAAATCTTTGCCTATTGTAAGAATTATCACACTTTCTGATTATTTACTCCAATTATTTGAAAGAAATGTGTTAGAAATTGCTAGGGGTAGGGTTGCATGTGTTGGGCTCGTAATCCCTAAGATATTCAAAAAAAAATTCTTTGGTTGTTCTTGGTATTGGTGTATGAATTATCGGTCTTCTACACCCTTTGAACCAATCGAAAGAATGTACATTTTTTGGATATGCAAGTTGGCCCTGAACTATACTGTGTTGGGTAGATGGATTCGCTCCATCGCTCTTCTAGGTAGGAAATGTTCAAAGCTAAGGGCTGATGAACAACTGGAGGTTTTGGACCTAGTCACTTATAGAAAGATTATGTGCAGATAAACTTATTAATGTTGAGTTGTTTCCAACTTTTGATCTCTCGGTTGTGCAACATTACAAAGTAAATGAAGGAGCCCCTTAAGAATTACTGAAACATAACTGGTAATCTTTCTTTCTTTCTCCCTGCAGGCAATTCGAAAACATAAATTTGTACATATCCTTGATGAACCTGGTACGGCAGATCTTAGTGCTTATGTTGATTTTGCTGCAATTCGTCACTCTGCTGAAGAGGTGTCAGGTGAGAAACTTCATCGTCTTTGACGCTTAGACATGGACTGAATCAGTAGTTGTTAGCATTACACCTCTCCTGGAGAATCCATTGCCTTCACTTATTATTGGCATTTGTTCTTGAATGTCAACCTTGAACCTCAGTCAGTTGCCTATGTTCCTTGGAAAAATTAGTATTATCTTGTGTTTGAAAGCTGTTCTCCAGCTATCTTGAATAGTTATTTCTAGAAAGAAGAATCATCAACTATGAGAAGAATCTCAGAAGTGGCTTCGCGCCCCAGCTTTAGTAGATGGAGAACTTTTTAGAAAGATGTCCAGTGTTATTGAAGTGACATATTCTTAATTGGCTTTCTTTCACATTTCAGATAATGTTTCTGTTAGCGGCCCCATGACCCAGTCTCAGTTTCTCGGTGCTCTGGGTATAAATTTCCGAGTTGAAACTCTGATGCAGAACTGCGAAACAGATGAACAAGCAGAGTCGTTGCAGTCAGGGTACTGGCGTTTAGTGGGTGATGGCGAAGCCCCTTTCTGGGAGGGACCTGAAGACAAGGTGCCAATTGGAATGGGAAACCGATACTTGGCTATGGCTATTGTCAACAAGAACCAAGGCAATCCTATTCCATTTCAGTGAAGTCACCCTATTGGGCAGAGAGGGTTATCTCCCAAGAAAGCGATGTTCAGGGATTCCAGATAATCATTTCATGAGAATCCAAATGTATCGTGTACTTTGTTCAGGCTGTGGTCTCCAAGCACCTTCTTCCTTCTCTATTGTCCATTTAATTATGTTTTTTATTATTATTTTGGTGCATATTATGCACACTAGTCAACAGAAATTTGAAAGGTTGAGAAAATATGTAGGCTTTATTGTAATTCTTTGTTCAAGGTAGTACAACTGAAGAATATACGAGGGGAGGCCATGACAATAACGACCCTTCTGCAGCTCAGTATTGTTGCAAATCCCCGTGTGAGAAATACAAGGCCAGGGGACTTAGTTAGGTCCAAGTCAAAGGATTCGAAGAACTCTTCGAACTTTCAGCTTTTAACAAAGTGGATATTTATTTAATCATTGGACAAATTATATCTATTTTTACAGTCACTTGATGTTGATTTGGGTAACAATCCAGGTTTCTGCCCTCGAAAAAACAATCCAGGTTTCATTTGGTCAAAGAAAATATTCTTTCTTTTGCTTTTCTTTTGCATAAGAATATGCTATCTTTACATCTATATGCAATATTGCTTAATTGTACTGAACTTAACTAAAGTTCCGTTTTGTTCAACTGGTTGAAAGAAAATATTTTTGTAACTAAGGCTCCGTTTTGTTCAACTGGTTGAAAGCTTAACTGTACTGAATTTAACTGAAAAAAACTGAACTTAACTGGAAAAAACTGAACTTTACTGAACTTAACTGAAAAGAACTGAACTTAACTGAACTGGAATAAATTATAGTGTAAATATAACTAAACAATTAACTGGAAAAAACTGAACTGAACTGGAAGAAACTGAACTGAACTTAACTGGAAGAAACTGAACTGAACTGAACTTAACTGAAAAAAACTGAACTTAACTGAACTATAACAGATAAGTTGAACAAAACAGAGCCTAAGTTAGGTTTCAACTCTTTTTTTTGGGTTACCCCTTTGGTTTTGCCGGAGCTTTGTTTTGACTGTGTCTAAAACCCATATCGGGTCACACACCTGGCTGGGATGGATGAGTCTTCCAATGAAAATCTCCGTATACGCTTAAACTCGAACTTGAGACTTCAATTAAGCAGTATAAAGCTGTTTAACTCTTGGTTCCAAGTACTTCCAACTCATTTTTGTACAAGAGCTTACACATATATTACTCAATGACTATATAAGAAGAAAATGAGTTTTGGTTATTTGTTTTGATTGACTTGGTTATCTTTAATTTATTTATATGAAAAGTAAAGGTGGTTATTAAACTAATGAAAGTCTAATGTCGATGTGGAATTGCCCAAAAAATATTGTGTGAACCAGTTTTATATATGAGATTTGGTAGTAATGATTCATCGACTATATAATAAGAAACTCTTTGCTACACAATAATGACCTCTGACTATCACCCAGTCTCATATAATAAACGGGTTCACCCAGTCTCATATCAGGAAAAAAACCACTCCAATAACCGACCCGGTTTATTCACGGGTAGTCCGGGTCGGGTATCCATTTTTTTTGGGAGCGGCTCTTGGGTATTTCGGGTCGGGTCATGCTGGTCGGGTTTTGTTGCCCACCCCTGATATGTGCAAGGCCTTATATATTCTCTTTTGTCAAAAAAGAAAAAAAGCTTTATATTCTCTCAGAAACAGAAGAAAGAAAGAAAGAAATTGTCTCACCCGTAGAAACACAAAACATCACATCAAAAAAGAAAAGAAGGAAGAGAGAGAATGGGTTCCTTTGTATCATCTCTGGTGGGCGGCGGCGCCGCACAAGCAGCAGAACTCCCGGTCGAGGGCCCCTCCGCCGTGACGGCTTTCCACTCGAGCAACCGCTGGCAGCTCCACTTTAACTCCGTCAAAGATACTAACAAGCTGGTAAAAGTAGCATGTTTCTCTCAGTCGTATCATTCTATTCTATTGGAGTATCTCTATTTTTATTAATTTTATTTTTAAATTGGGCAGATGGTGGTGGACTTTGCTGCCAAGTGGTGTGGGCCCTGCAAGTTTATTGAGCCGGCGATTCATGCTATGGCTTCTCACTACACTGATGTTGATTTTGCTAAAATCGATGTTGATGAGCTTCCGGTATAAAATATATTCTCCCTTTTCTCTTTTTATTTTTATGAGCATGTTTTGTTTCTTTGGTTGGATAGTCGTGCTCGAAAAGGAAAGGGGGAAAAGAATATGAATTGAATTGAATTGAACTGAACTGAACTTGGTTTAAATGCTTCGCCCAGCTTTTATAATAATTATTACAATTCAGTTCAGTTGGGTGAAATTTGATTTTGAAGGGAAGGCCTTTTTTTACTCTCCTATTAAGCTGAATTGAAAATGTGAACGAGTTTGAGTTGAAAAGGCAGGGCCTTAGTTGTCTTGTCACAATGGATTGAATAACAAAAATTCAGAATTCATGCTATAGTTAACAAGGTTTCAGTGTTGGTTTATGAAGTTAAATGATACAGTATGCGCTTCTGTTATTATTATTGACAGTGTGATGAAAACTCGAGGGTACATAATTCAACTAAAAAATGTTAAATGATGAGGTTAGTATAGTAACCCTTCCTAGAAGGTTTGCAATACTAACTACTGATAGTAGTTTAGTTGAAATTAGTAATGGAAATGTAATCTGTTTGAGAAAACCGACTAGAGTCCATATGTCAGTTTGTACTTTCATGCTTATTTGGTTAATGAAAAATTTCGTTTTTGATGGCCAAAAAAAAAATTTGAGAGTAAAATGGAAGTTTGAAATCAGTGTTTGGTTTAAATGGGCTTGTTAAATTAGCTAGTAGGACGATGAAATGATGTAGTGCAAAGTCAGTTCCTTTGTTTGATGCATGTTTGTAACGAGCTGGTGAATGTGTGTGTGTGTTAGCTGACCCCAATCAGTTTTGGGACTAAGGTTATGTTGTTGTTGCTGTTGATTTTGTTGTTGTGTGCGCACGCGGGTGCTTGTGTGCGTGGGTTTAATGTTGACTAGGTATTGATTTGTACTCGGTCACATTAGTAGGAAATTAAGGGTTTTTTGGTCTGAAGAACTTGGTTTTATTTGGTATAACCTAAAGATTGAGGATGATTCGGAGGTTTGACCAAAAAAAAAAGATTGAGGATGATTCGTAGTTTCGTACCAAAAAGAAAGATCGAGGATGATTCGTACCAAAAAAAGAAAAAGATTGAGGATGATTTGAGTGTGTCAGGTTGAGTGCTCGCCATCTACAACTGAAATTGAATTAGACTGATCTGGAGTTCCTTGTCAACGCGAAAAGTAGGACACATGAAAAAACAAACTGCAGGGAAGTAACTGACTAATTAGCTGTGTAAATAGTGTTGATGCCATGAAGGATATGGTGCATGCAATTCAGGACAATTCAATGCTTGACTTAATATACATGTTTGATACTTTGATATAATGTACGTCGTTGCTGAACCATCATGCAGGATGTATCACAAGAGTTCAGCGTGCAGGCGATGCCAACATTCTTACTGCTCAAGCACGGAAAGGAAGTGGATAGGGTGGTTGGTGCCAATAAAGATGAACTAGAAAAGAAGATATTGAAGCACAGGTCTTCCTAGATTCAGGTCTTGTTGGCAATGATCAATCACTACATGCGTGCACTTGTATTCAATTGTGGACTATATATATCGACTATAGAGTTGCAAGTGCGATTTGGGATTGCAATATACGTAATGCAATTTGTAGTCCTATAATATTTTATAATGACAAGTGGATTTTGTGTGCTTGTTTTCTTGTTGCTTCAATCCACCAATATATTTGATGATTCTATTTTTTTTCTTTTTTCACTAGTACTTCGTATGTGGATGGGGTTTGGTGTGCTGAGATAGAGTATCCTTCCTTCAAACTCTTCTGAATTGATGCATCAGGCATGTCGCCACATTGCCTGCTAAAATGCAAGAAAGATCATGTAATATGATTGCCTCACAATTATATACTCCTATCAGCAATGCTTAAATTGTGTAACTTTATTTCACATCCAGCAATGCTTAAACTGTCACTTCGATGAGAACATAGATAGCGCAGCTTGTATGCACCTTGCTAGTTTGACACCCTGCACAAAGATATGATAACTGGTGTGCGCAGTGCACCTCCACTAATTTCTTTGAACACGCAGGAAGCACTTGAACTTCAAAGAGGTGGTGTCATTATACCACGCACGCACTGTAATGCATTGCGGGAATTCTGACTGCTGTGATTGGAGACTCTGAAAGAGAGATCCATCCCCAATACAGGTAATGGTACTTCTACTGAAGGTGTCATCGGTTGTACTGACTGCTACTATGAACAGAGGACAAGAAGACAACATGTCCACTGCCATTATGAATCCACCAAAAATTACAACTCAACTCTAATTAGGCATAACTGCATAAGCATTATCGTAAATAGTATTCCGTAGACCGTAGTAAATTTATTCTTGACGAACTGATACAAGTATGCGACAACTTACACTAGCATAGAAGACTTAGATTTGCAAAGAAAAGGAAAAGATATACGATGAGACAATATATTAGAATCAAGCAAGCTTAGTAACTTTAACTTTAAACCCATTCTTCATGCGTAGGATTATGGAAAAATCCGGAACAGCAATGCAGCCTTCCACAGGATGGATATTGAAGTTTTGGATAATGGATGTAGCAATTAACTTCAATTCCTCAAAGGCCAAATGTTTCCCTAGGCAAGTTCTAGGTCCTGCGCTGAATGCTAAGAACTTATTTGCCGGTTGATACTTTATCTTGCCTCCTGGGGATATCCATCTTTCGGGCTTGAACTCGTTGCAATCATCTCCCCATAGGGATTTCATCCGCGCCATAGCATACATGTCGAACGCAATTAGTGTACGTGGATGCACTTTGTGCCCACTTGGTAGGATATCTGTCTCAATTGGTGCTTTTCCCTCAATTACCACCGGAGGGTACAACCTTAAAGTTTCACATAAAGCACTATGGAGGTAAACTAACTTCTCATCATTGTACCCCTCTAGAATAGTTTTTGACGGAAAAATTTGTTCTTCCTTGCCATTGTTTTGTGTTGTTGTACCAGCCATTGTATCCAACTCTTGTTTAATCTTGGATAAGACTTGATGATCCTGCGAAAGGATGAAAAAGAACCAAGACAATGTAGTAGCAGTTGTGTCGCGGCCAGCAACAAGTACGGCTAACATCGCATCCCTTATAAACTTATCATTGTTAGTGTCTGTAGGCGGCATTGAGGCAGGCCCGTGTTCATCCTCAACGTACATTGTCAATAAATCAGCTAACTCTGCCTTGTCTCGCGCAATATCTCCTCTCCTCATTTGTTCCTTCTTACGGGATATATATGGGTATAGAAAGTTATCAATGGTTTGCCAAGCATCTTTGTGCTTCTTCTCCAGTCCTATGGCAAACCACCTTTGAAGTTTCCATACCCAAGTAGGCATGACAAGGCGATACATGATTGCTCTTGCAGCGTTATCAATGGCATTTACAATTGGAGCATCTGGAAATTTGGTGGATAAATACTTCGGATCTTGGCCTAAGACGAGGGTACAAATAGTATCGAGGGAAAACCTTACGAACAAATCTTGCAAGTCCACTTCAATGCCTAGCCTTGCGACATGGTCTAGGACCGGGATTAACCCACTCACTACTTTTTCCCTGACGACCTTGGAAAAGAAAGGGTTGAACTGGGGGTGTCCTATGAAGCAGAGAAACTTTTCCTGGTGATATTCCCATATATGACCATCCGTGTTAAGCATCCCGTCTCCAAAGACAGCAAAAATTTCTTTGAATTTGGGTCCTTTGTGATATTTGTCGAATTTCTTGCTCATAACATAGTGCACATTGGAAGGATCAACGGAAGCTAGTATATCCAGGTCACTGAACCAAGGGCCCTTCACATGGAAATTCAGTTGGTTGGTAGAATTAAGTATTTCAATCAAGCACTCATGCAACCTATGCAGATTTTTGGCAAGTGCTGGTAGCATACCAAGAATCGGCCAGTCTGTTGGGTTCCCATCTTTGGCACGAAAAATGTAGCTTAATAGAACAATGGAAATAAAAGCTAGAATAATCTCAAAGTATACCATTGTTCGTCTTAACTAGAGACAATATTTCAGGGAACTAGAAGGCAATGGATTAGTAAAATTCTGGCAATTAAGAAAGTGGTGATGGCTGAAAACGGAGCACTTGTGTTTGGTCAGATGAGTAGAATATATACTGTATGTATATGTTGTATGGACACTTGAATAATATACGCCCCAAGTAGAAATTATCAGCACAATTGAATATTCAGCTAATATATATTCAGCTGTTAGTAAGCAGTCGTTATTTTGCCAGTTGCTAGAGCCCGCCCACTTGGTATGTGTTTTCTTTCTCTGATTTGACAACACCACAACAAATATGGTAATGCACATGTTTCCTATAAAGAATACTCCGTACGGAGTAGGACATTATATCAATTGCCCTATGCTATTGCATGCATCACTATCGTAAACTCACGGCTAGACTACTTGCATCATTGCATGATTCATAAACTGTACACAAATTAGTAGTACTCCACAATTCCACGTACATGGCATATTTTATGATGTGTTTTTTTTTTGTCTTATTATATGTTTTGACTTTGTGAGTAATCAGCATTTTTAGTAGTTGTATGCTGAAGCAAAGGAAATGAAGAGTGGATAGGATAGTCGTAGCAGAGAAACATAACTAGAGAAGAACGTAAGGATATTGAAGCACATATTCGTATACCCTCCGAGTGACCTGCCTTCTGATTTTTCTCTAAGCCGTTGTATAAAATATTGTATAACTTTTTAAATAGAGATGAGAAATATAGAGACATCAATTCTACCTGATACAGTGATACGAAACATCAATACATATAGCGATACAGGTAACAGGTCCATCTCGTCATTTTCTTCATTAGCTCACTGGAACCATCCCCCATCCCACTAGCCCACTAGGTATAGAATGGCCACACCGACAACTCCGAACAACCACTGAATAAAGAAAGCAAAGTTACCTCGGAAAAATACCATTTTAGGTAACTGACCTATAGTATAATACCAATTTGGGGTCTCACTTATTCAATATGTCAAAAAGGGTACCTGAACTTTCAACATTGTACCAATATGGGTACCTGTTCTAACGCCGTTACATTTTTCTGTTAAGTGTGA
>ONZK01000351.1:8422-19505 GCA_900322385.1 Pharnaceum exiguum | reverse complement strand
TTTACCGTCGAAAGAGGACTTTAGTTACAATAGACAAAGGATGCCTTCCAAAGAATAATCATGTTTAAGAGGATGTCAATTGTCATGTTTGTAAGTCATGATTGTGGTGTAGCTCGATCCTAGGATTTCTTCTTTTATTTTTCTTAGTTGTAGTTTGTGACCTTAGTTTAGTTGAAAACCCCAAATATTTGACCAACCTAGTTTGATAGACTCGAAACCATTAGTTTTGATCCCACTTCCTTGAGAGCGACCCGTAGTGCTACGACACCGTGCACTTGCGGTAATGTAAGACACATCAACCATGGCCATTACCACTTAAAAAAAATTATGTATAATTTTTTTAATTGGATGTAAATAATCTTAATATTAATTATTGGTCAATTAATTATAATAACTTTTACTACGATTAATGTTAAAAGTAGATTATTTATTTAATTAAATACTATATTACATATTTTAGTTTTAACTCAATACATAATTGATTGATTAAGTACAATATGAAACAACCTTGACACTTTATTTAGTAAAAATTTGCGTACAATTAAAAACTAACAATGTAAGCATATATTAGTAACTAAAACGTTGGAACTAACTGAACTTACTTGGGGATTAAAAGTAAACGATAAAGAAATTATCAATTGTGACTACCAAATCGTTGCCAAATGTGCTCGATCAAGTCATTTCTAAGTGCTTGGGTAAATATGTGGATTGCGAAGGCTTGACCTTCTATCAAAGTAGAAGTTCAAATTGCCAATTCTTTCAGTGGAATATTGAAACACAGGCTCATCTTCCTCATCCCCTTATCTAGCTGATCATCAAGAAATTATGTTGGATCCCAATAATTTAAGTATGTTTCTCGCTCATCTTCAACAATCATGTTATGCAATAGGATGCAAACTATAAGGATTTTTGTCATAACAAACTTATCCCAAATCAGACACGGACGCTGAATGAATCCAAAGAAATCTTGCTTGTAGAACTCCAAATGCACGCTCCACATCTTTTCTAACAGCCTCTTGTTGAGTTGCAAAAACTTTAGCTTTTCTTAGTTGAGGATTGCTTATTGTTTTGACAAATGTAGCCCATTGAGAATATATCCCATCAGTGAGATAATATCCCATGTCGTAGTGATGGCCATTAATTATGTAATTTACGGGAGGTGCTGCCACTAGGGATGGCAATAAGACCCGTACCCGATCCAGACCCGGTAGACCCTACCCGTTTATAAAGGGTATGGGTCCAAGAAAATTAGACCCGATGGATATGGGTCTGCGTCGGGTCTGAAATATGGACCCGAGACCCGAACCCGCGTACCCGTTTAGCAAGCTACTTATATATTTTCCCCAAAAAAATAAGTTTTCTTGCCCAGATTTCATCTGCGACTCACAGTTCATCTATTCCCTTTGTCATATACTCGTATGAAGTTTCAGCTTCCATTAATGGCCATCGTCAGTCTGCATCAAGATCGAAGACTATGATAATGATGTTGCTCCCTATACTATTATCCTTTTTTCTCCAAACCTTTTCCAAAACATTACCCGCATGTTTAGTACCCTTGTGTTTAGTAGATTGATAAAAATGAAGATACATACTAGACATGCTAAAGCAGCTTAATACATTTAAAGAGGGTGGTAAAAGAGGACAGAGAAAGTGATGCTTATCCAAAACACTCTTCATTTGCATCGCTGGGTTGACATTTGGACGTTTTCTAAAAAATTTTCAAAAGGACCCGTTACATACCCGAGACCCGTTAGACCCGACAGATCCGGGTATGGATCTGAAAAATTCGGACCCGATAATTCCGGGTAGGGTCTGGATCTCAGTGGACCCGACCCGGACCCTACCCGTTGCCATCCCTAGCTGCCACATGAGATCTGTCAAGCACATTGATATCATCGCAAGAACCCGGTGTACCAAAAAATGCATGCCAAATCCATAAATCATATGAGGCAACGACTTCCGAAATAAGCGTTGGCCTTCCACTTATCCCACAATTTTGCCCAACCCATGCAGTAGGACAATTTTTCCATCTCCAATGCATGCAATCGATACTACCCACCATCCTAGGAAAACCTCTTTGTTCCCCAACATACAAGAGCCTTGCAAAATCCGATGTTGTAGCCTTCTAAGATACTCTTTTCCAAATTGAGATATAACCCCTTCTGCAAATTTTACAAGGGAATCCCTAGCCACGGTTTCGCTAATCCTTAGATACTCATCAACTGAGTCAGCTGAAGTCCCATAAGCTAACAACCGAATGGCTGCAGTACATTTTTGAAGTGGTGAAAGACCAAGTCTTCCTGTAGAATCAGATCTTTATTAGAAGTATTCATCATTAGAAGTAACAGCTTTCACTAAACGGAGGTAGACATGTTTTTGCAAACAAAACGTACGTAAGACGAAATTTTTCAGGAGGATAGGTAGGATCATCAGCAGAGTAATCTTTATACAAACGTAGATGGCCTTCCTCACGTTTCCTCTCAATGTAACGCCTTGGGAGGTTGGGAATATTATTTTGTATAAATTGCTGAAAATTGGCAATATATATCTTTTCAATCATATGATGAATTACACGATTTTATTGTGCAATTCGATCATTACACTTATTATATTCTGACCGTTCTTCAGAAGAATTACTAGAAGAACTTGAGTTTGAAGATGAGTTTTCATTATGTGACATTTTGGAAATGGAAGATTTAATCTACGTTTCAAGTGAGTGTTTGTGTGAGTGTGGTAGAATTGACAACAAATAAATATATAGATAATAGTGTAGGCTTTTTCACCGATAATTGAGTTATACAGTCCAAATATCTCTAACAAATGTACACTTATTGCAGCTTCTTTTACAGCACATGTGATGTTTATTATTTCAAAGATGTTGATGCTACGGTACCAATATTGTCAAGATCATATGCCAAATGTTAAAGAAATAGTGATTTGTCACTTGTGATCATAAATGAGTGAAGTACATTTATTGCTGAATTGTATTTTTTTTGATGGAACATTTATTGCTGAATTGTAATGTCAGGATAGAGATAAAGATATATTTTTACAAGTGATAATTTAGTACTAGGGCCATTGTGTCTCTGACATTTGATACAATAATTCAAGATAGATGATTTTAGCACATGGGTGTTTAAATGGTGAGACAAACACGATTGAATAATGTAGATACTTAAAGTAAGACTTTTTCAATTTAATAAATGATGGGTACATAGGGTGAAAGAAAAACATTACATATCTAAGTAGAATAAAGTAGAAAATAAACATGATGAAATGTTAACGATCCTACATAACCTACTTAAAAAGCAATTTCATTAGATAATTTTTCAACTCCTTTTCTTCTGTTGTAAGTGAAGTCTTGTCCAATAGTTTCTAAAGTATGGCCATTTTCATTTTGTTCTCCATCCTTTCTTCCTCTTTTTTCTGTCCAATTCGTGTCTCTCTCTATGAATTTGGGTTTCAGCTTCCCTAGCAACCATTAATCGTTCAAGACTTTGGGTGTATTCATCAATGTTACCTAGTGATGATGATGAAAGTGTTGCTCTTACTTTTGCTTTTCTTTTGGATGCTTTGACACCTTTAGGTTTGCTTGGAATTTCTTGAACAACGTCATCACTAGTTGGTGTTTGAGGGTTGGACGAATTAGTGTACACTCCATCTTCATTAACCCTTGATCTTTCGGAACTATCACTACTTTCAGGGTTTGGTGGAATCGAGTATGCTCCATCTTCACAATGTGGGTTCATTTGTGGATGAACACTCCACTGACTAGTTACTACGTCCCTTCAACATCTCCCAAGCATGCCAATCAGTAAACTCATTAGCTTTGTCTCCCTTCCGTTGATCTTGCTTGAAATTTTTTTGAGCCTCACGAATGACATCTGCATCATTTTTGCCACTCTTTTTCACTAAACAACCTCCTCTATATGCTGCAACCCACTTGTTAACTACAACATTAATCCTTCTCCAACGTGCTCTTAGGGAATCAGGGAAGACTTCTTTTATTTGTGATCTTTCGGCGCGAGCACGCTCATATAACTCTTTTACGGAATTTTCACCATATACCCCTCAAGGTTAGGGTAATTCACAAAATAACCATTAATTTTGAAGTGTGCATAGTGTACCCCTCAGATATATGAATTGTTTGCCAGTTACCCACATTATTTTTCCCATCCATTTTAATATGCGAAGGACGAAAATACCCATACAACTTTCTTTTTCAAACAATTCCATTATTATTCATGGTTATCCCTTTCTAATTCTCACACACCCTTCTCATCCTCTAACCCCACCTCCGGCAATACAACCTCCATCACCCAGATGCTTACATCTGTTGTTGCCGATCATGTCTCCGCCTTTAGTGAACCCAAGTCGATCCTCATCCTTCAACTTTCTCCATCCACCTAAAGATGCTCACATCAAAGCCAAAAGCAAGGCTGAAAATCGTAAACTAACCCCTCGCCAGCGACCTCTGTTGCTATCCTCACCACACCGTCAAGTTCTCCTCCATCATCCCACTAAATCTCCCTCATCGAAGATCTACCCAGAAACAACAATAACCCAAATACCCTTAAACAACAATACCCCAAATACCCATAAACAACAACAACAACGAATTAGAATTATATGAAGGAGTACTTGTTTATTAGCAAATTAAAATTTTTATGATTACGATTTTAGTTTTTAAACTTTAATTGGAGTGTGTTTGGTGTTGGGGTGTTTGAGTTTTCTGGGTTTACAGTTGGTTGATAAAGGCGAATTGTTGATTGGGGTTGATAGTTGAAGTTGGTAGATGGGGCTCTGTTATGGGTTTTCTATAGATGGTGGATTTTCTTTTTAGAAAATATGGATGCTGGGTTTTGAATGTCGATCATAATGTCTTAGATAGGCTGATGATGATGATGATGATACTGGACTTACACATTTGGAGGAGAAGGAGCAATGTGTGGTACAGTTAACTTAAAATCATGACAACAACAAAACTAAAAGAAAAAAGAAAAAAGAATAAATCAAATCATTTATACCGCGAAGGGTAAAAATGTAATTCCACTTATGATTCAACCAATAAATGGATGCCACATCAAAAAAAAATTAACGCAGTTAAACCTACAGTACCAATGTGGTTACTGAGCGAACAAAATAAAAGTTGAGGGGTACATAAAGCACACTTCAAAATTAATGGGTATTTTGAGAATTAACCCAACCCTTAGGGGTATATGGTGAAAATTCCGATTCTTTTATGGTACACCATATTTTCTTCTCCTTTTGATTATTTCCTTTAGTTTTATTTTCACTCGTAAGTATAAAAGTCCAAATGAGAACTCGATCTTCTTCTTGTGTCCAAATAGTATTCTTAACTACTTTTTTTTAAGGATTGACCTCATTTACATTTTCATCATCTCCTCCATCACTTTTCTCATCCTCATCAAAGAAAGTTCGAGATGTGTTTAGCAGAAGATTAGTGAAATTTGTGGAAGATGAACAGGCTCCTTGAGACATTTAGAATTGTTCAGATAAAGAAAAATTTGATTGCAAATTTTGGGAATTAGCATTTTGTAAAGGCGGAGACATTTGATAATTTGAGTAGGGCATGTAATTGTAATTTGGGTCGAAATTTTGGGTGGTGTTTTGATAGTTTGGATGTTGGATGTTGGATGTTTGATGGGTTTATAAAATAAGAATTATTTTGATACATATTTGGTGAATACTTAATAATACTAGTTAGAAATGAGGAAATATAGCAAAAATGTATTGAGAGATTGAGAAAATATGAGTTGTGAGAAAGTATGCCAAAATGGATCTCTATATAAAGGCCTTGGAAAAATATAACTACTCATATAATTTTTTTACTTTTTTTTTTATTTTTTTTAGATATAAGCTTAAAAGTTTCCAAACAAATATAATTATAATACCAATCAGAATCAGCCAAATGGCAATGTATGAGTGGAGGAATTGAAGAGAAATTTAATAAAAGCAAAAAATAAAACCTTCGGCCGTTGGCCTCTACGTGGCCACTAGTGTGTCCATTTCACAAAATGCTCATGGCCACTTCTCCAATTGACCTTTATTTTTTAAACTTTTTGGTTTTGTCCCATATGGTGACCACTTAAAAATGGCCACCAATGGGGGTGCTCTGATACCGATTCATTTCCCCATTTTTCCGTTTAGCGGAGTACAAGTTCTATCATGATTCAACTTCGAATTATAATACAGTTAATCATCATCCATTGATATCATATTATGATTCAATAAAACATCTAAAACATGAAATAGACCAATAACTCTCTCAATATATTATTATTTCATCATGGCCAAGGCACAAATGTTTTTATGGTTAGAATGGTTCTAACGATTTTTCATTGCAGGCACAACGAGTTCTCATACAGGTACTAAGTGGGTCATTCTGGAAACAGTCTCCCGATTTTTCAAGTCGGGGTAAGGCTGCGTACATTAGGCTCCCTCAGTACCCCATCTATGATGGGACCACACTGTGTTGTTGTTGTTGTTGTTGTTGTTGTTGTTGTTGTTGTTGTAATATATTATTATTTCAAACCGAAAATAACTTCATTACAAAGATTACATAACAAGCAAATAAAGACTAGTCAACATGGAACACCAAAAGACTACCCCACGTAATACCCTTGAAATGGAGCATCTAAATTAGAGGCTAACAACTCTTTTCCTCCCATCTCCCAAGCCACCCAAGGTGGAGGAGGGAAAAAAAGTGAAACATTAGCCAATGCAGTTAACCCCTTACCCCCACCAATGAAAATAGTTGTTCATTCAAATTAAGAAACTCAAACTCCAAAGCTTGTAACCTCCCTCTAAAAACAAACTTGGTTGAATCCCTACGATTGATGAAAAAGATCTCATATTGTGAAAGACCAAAGTTGATGAAGGGTGGAATTGTATAAAAAAGATCATAGCCAATTAATAAAGACTTGTTCAACTTTGTTAACTCACATTCAAACTCTACTCCTGTCGCATTCTTCCTCGAGCAAAACACTAGTATACGATATTCATTAGACCCATCCTCCAAAAACCGCACAACCAACTCAATTAATTTCCCTTCCTCTTTGTAAGGTTTAACTAAAAAAACTTCTCTAACGACCTCTCCTTCCTTTAAATAATCTCTTGTTGGACCATCAATGCATAAAACATCCTCTTTAACCCCATATAATATCATAACATTCTATCCACAATATGATAGCCAAAAAAATCATTCCCGTTAAACCCAACGTCAACAACAATTGAAGTATCTTCAATCAAACACCATGACCCAACATCCTTCCACCAATACACACCCTCTCCCTCAACCGTTACCATCACCATACACTTTCTCCCTCAACCCTTACCACCACCATTGGAGAAATGTCTAAAGATTGTGACTTTAACATAGTTCCAACACCCTTAGACAATTTCTCTAGTCCCTCACCTCAAAGCTTTTCCCAAGCCATACACTCCAACTCTTTCAAACGATAGCCTTCCTACCACATGTTCCCCTAATTTTGAGACAACATTAAGATATTCACTTGCACCCAGCAAGTCCCTTACCTTCCACTTGTTGGGCTCTACCTCCCTCATCCTTACAAGCCATGGGATTTCACTTTCATCCATTGGTTTCATTAGAAACCAATGGTCTTGGGTAAGGGGGTAAGAAGTGTTGGGGTTGTTTTGGAGGATGAGGAGGAGAATATGGTGAGGTGGTGGTGTCAAATATGGTTGAAATAGTTTGTCTCCATGGGGAGCAAACTCTACCCATGGAGGAAACGGTATGCTTAATCTCTACTAAAGACACATGTTTCACTACCCTAAAGAGGAGATCATTGGGGAGAAAAGACCAAGAATTGACTAGTGTAGTTTGTGTTTGATTTTTGTTGATGGCCATGTTTAGACTTGAGGGGATATTATATGTGTTTACGTGAAGGAAAGTAAGAAGGAACAATTGAAGCAGGTTACATTGATAGGCTATTTGTGTTTAGCTTAGAGAGATTGATGTGGGTTGCAAGTAATGATGGTATAGTTTGCAAGGAAAGGGGGAGGGGTCTTTATCTTACGCAAAGGATCGGAGGATAGGACACGTGTCCCAATTTAAGGAGAAAAAGGGTTTGCGTTTCAATGAGAATAAATGTTTGCAAATAGAACTAACGGCGTACAAAAAAAAGGGTTTGCTGCGTGAGATTTCACAAATTTTGTACTCGTATCAAATATTATTATATTTGCTGCGTGAGATTTCACAAATTTTGTACTCGTATCAAATAGAACTAACGGCGTACAAAACAAAGTGTTTGCTAACATCTCTTTCCCTCCCACCTCCCAAGCCACCCAAGGTGGTGGAGGAAAAAAAGGTGAGACCTTAAAATGGACTTAATCCCTTATCACCCCATAAAAACACAAGATCATTCAAATTAAGGAATTGCAACCTCAAATCTTGCAATTCCTTCCAAATAAAATGTTTGGTCGAATCCCTCCTATTAATGAAGATAATCTCATGTTGTGAATTGATGAAAGGTGGAATGGTAGACGAAATATCAAAACCAATTAACTTGCTCAAGCTTGTCAACTCCCACTCAAACCCTCCTTCCTCAAACAAAACACAAAAACAAGTGTTTCATCATCCCACTCCTCCATATGCCCTGCGGAAAACTCAATCAAACTTCCTACCTCCTTAAAACAACTCACTAAATATATTTGCTTAACCACACAACTCCTCAAGCCATCAAAGGAAACTCCCAACTCACCCTCCATCAACGACCCCTGACCATCAAACCAAACAACACTTTTCTCATTACCCTCCAATATCATAACTCTCCAACCAATATTATCAAAACCGAAAAAATCTCTCCCATTAAACCCTAAGTCAACTACACTAGAAGTGTTTTCAATCAAACGCCATGACACACCCTCCTTCCACCAATAGACGCCCTTTCGCTCAACACTTACCACAACTATCGGAGTAAGGTCTAAAGTTTGTTACTTTACCATACTTCCCACACCCTTACACAACCTCCCTACTCCCTCCACCTCAAAGCATGTTCCCAAGTCATGCACACCGACCCTTTCAAAAGATACCCTTCCTAACACCTTTTGGTCACTTGGGGAATATGGGGATGGGCTAAGAACCTTGAGATACTCACTTACACCCAACAAGTCCCTTACCTTCCACTTGTTGGGCTAAACCTCTTTCAACCTTACAATCCATGGTTTTTGTTTTTTATCCATTGGTTTCTTAATGGTCTTGGGTGAGGGGGTAAGATGTGTTAGGGCTGTTTTGGAGGGTGAGGGGAGGAGGGGAAGATGGTGAGAGGTCTTCAAAAAGGGTTGAAAGAGTTTGCATCCATGGGGAGCAAACTCTACCCATGGAGGAAACCGAACTCTTAACCTCCTGTAGAGACATGTAGTTTACTACCTTCAAGAGGAGATCAGTGGGGAGGTTAGACCAAGAATCGATGTGTGTATTTTGTGTTTGTGTTTGATTTTCATTGGTTGTCATGTTGAAACTTGAGAGGAATGATATTTTTTGTTTACTTGAAGGAAAGTAGGAAGGAACAATTGAAGCAGTGGTTACGTTGATAGACAGTAGGCTGTTTGTGGGTTGCAACAAGTAATGATGGGATAGTTTGCAAAAAAAGGGGGATGGGGTATTTATCGTACACAAACGATGGGAGGAGAGGACAGATGTCCAATGCGAGGAGAAAAGGCCAAGGCTTTGCGATCTGCAATGAGAAAAAGGGTTTGCAATGTTTGCAAATTGAACTAACGGGGCATACAAACTACAAAGGATTTGGTGCGTGTAAACTGTGAGTAACTATGAGAGAAGAGAAGAGGGCATGCAAGAGGCTCCCATTTCCAGCTTACTATCGAATGGCATTCTTATTCTACGGAGTATTATTATATTTGTGTACTAGTACATACCCCGAATTCCCGATTAGCCAATTCGATCCTAGCATTCTTATTCTACGGAGTATTATTATAGTTGTGTACTAGTACATACCCCGAATTCCCCATTGGCCAATTCGATCCTAGCATAGTACATAGTACACTGGCGTTAATCTAGCTGTTGCATGCAGGCACGCTACTCCTTATTTTGGCTTGTTATTATCACTAGTGAAATTATTGTTGCTAGAAACAAAAACAATGAAAGAAAAATAATCACTTCTTGTGCTACTTGAGTTTTTAAGTTTTTTGGATATGCAAGCATGGACTTTGTTGTTGGTTTACCTCGTACTGCTCGTGGTAATGATGCTATTATGGTTGTGGTAGATAGGTTCTCCAAGATGGCTCACTTAATTTCTTGTCACAAGACTGATGATGCATCAAATGTTGCTGACTTGTATTTTTGAGAAGTGATTCGACTTCATGGGATTCCTAAGACAATTGTTTCTGATCGGGATTCAAAGTTCTTGAGTTACTTTTGAAAATCACTTTGGAGATTGTTGAAAACGAAGTTGTTATTTAGTACTGCCTATCATCCTCAAACAGATGGTCAAACTGAAGTAACTAATCGTACTTTGGGTACTTTGTTGCGTAGTTTAGTGAGTAAGACTACAAAGGATTGGTACGTACAGTTAGCTCATGCCGAGTTTGCTTATAGTCGTTCACCTACTTATGCAACAAGAAGATCTCCATTTGAAGTTGTTTATGGCATAAATCCTTATGTGCCTATTGATTTGTTGTCCATTTCAAAGAAGCATGTTGTGCATTTTGATGCAAAGGAGCGTGTTGTTGCAATGAAGAAGTTACATGAGCAAGTTCGTGCGAAGATCGAGAGAGCTAATGAGCTATACAAAGCTAAGGCTAATAAGTTCCGCAAGCAACCAGAATTTAAAGCCAATGACTTGGTTTGGATTCACTTGAGGAATGGACGATTTCCAGCTAGGAGGAAGAATAAGTTGATGCCTCGTGCAGATGGTCCTTTCAGAGTTGTTGAACGTGTTGGAGAGTGCCTGCAAGATTGATTTGGCCGGAGATTATGGTGTTTCTGCAACATTCAATGTTGGAGACTTGGAGCCATACTTGGATGACAATCAGTTGAGGACAACTTCTTTTCAAGTCGGGGAGAATGATGCGGGAGCAGATA
>ONZK01000350.1:38130-58066 GCA_900322385.1 Pharnaceum exiguum | reverse complement strand
TGTACATCCCCCTTATTCTTGTACAGTGGCAATAGTGTGCTACTCCTCCAATCTTGCGGCATCCTTTCGCGCCTTAGAATGCCATTGAACAACCTAGTAAGCCTCGATACTCCACCTTCCCTCAAACACTTCCAAACCTCTATAGGTATCTCATCCGGGCATGCGGCTCTTCCGCTCCCCATTTTTCTCAATGCCTCCTTAACTTCCTCACTCGAGATGCATGGGCACGAGCTATAAGTTTGGGCACCCTCTGAATGTCCTAGGTCTCCCAGATGAAGCACATTATCAGCCTTATGTCAAATTAATTCCCATGCTTTATAGCTTCCCATGAAGGGAAGTAAATTCCCATCAATTACAATACAAGTTTCTATGAGAACTAAATTCCTATGTTAACCATACAAGCTCTTAAAATTGCACTCTTTATCCAAATTTAACTCTGTGTATAAATTGAATTGCAGAAGATACTGGGCAGGCATATCACGAGGTCTACTCGGGTGTCACATCACCACTAGAGAGCAAAGCTAGCATGTGATGAGCAAAAGTTATTTTTATAAAATCAACAACAAAAACAATCGAGTGTATTATTTATATGACTACTAAGAATTTTTAATGACTAACATCTTTTCGCTTTGCGCGTGGTTTTGTTTACTTTTTTTTGTTACTTCTTAGTGTGGTATTTTTATATGATCAACAACAAAAACAATTGAGTTTATTCTTTATATTATTTATAAGTATTCTTCTATGACTACTAAGAATTTTTAATGATTAATATCTTGACACTTTGCGAGTGGCTTTTGTTTACTTTTTTTCTTTTTACTTCTTAGTGCCACATACAAGGTGCAATTTTACACATTGTGTAAACTAGATCTATTTCTTTGACCACTGCACTCATAGATTGGTTAATTTGAATATATTACAGAGCCGCGATTAGGGAGAGCAGACAAGTTGGTCTTACGGTCTCACCCCATTCAAAAAGTAAACCCTCACTTTTTTAAAATGTTGAGGAGTCTTCACTATATTGGTACTCATAGCTCTCCAAAATAGAAAATGGTTGGCTGACCCTCTAAGTCAATCGTCCCAAAAAAAAAAAATTGTCTATATCTTTCTAAAATTAGTAGGATTCCCAATATCAGAAAAGTATGGGAGAGTCCTACTACCGTGTTAAGCATTTCCTCCAAAATGCCTTCTTTCCGCTTGAGAAAATGGAGATGGTGAAATGGATATTCGTTGTATCCTTCATAAAATAGAAGAAGTTATGGCTATGTCGTTGTCCTCCCTTTTTTCTCTTTTTAATAGCATTTGATCTAATACTTTCACTTAAAACATTGTATATAATAGGGTTTTTTGGATTTAACCACCTAAAAAGTTTCACTTTTTTAAGAAACCACCTAGAATTGTTAGTTTTTTAACAAACCAGCTAAAAAAATTCTAAATTTTTAAGAAACCACCTACAAAAGGTAGTTTTTTTAACAAACCACCTAAAAAAGTTCTAGTTTTTCTAAGAAAGCACCTAGAAGAGTTAATTTTTTAGAACAAACCACCTAAATTACTCTGAAATTGTACTAGACATTACCAAAATGAATTTTCCATCCAAATACGCATATGAAACGGCTACTTTGTCTATGCGTGTATTTTTCTCCATCCCTTTTTCTGCTCCCACTTCTCTCCTTAATTCATAACGTCTCAATTTATCCTTTTTTAAATGCCAATGTTGTCGTTTGTTCTACACCCCCACCAAAACTCTAATTCCATTTTAGTCTCTTTCCATGGTTTTCGCTTGTCACCATTAACATGGTAGTTTTTTTTTATAAGAAAATGGGTGTATGGTGAATTGGTGAATTATCCTCGTAATGTTTCCCTAAATGTATTATTGATATAATAAAATTTTCATACCCTCAAAATCTAATTTGAGGTGGATTCAAATTCAATTTTTTCAATCGCAAAATAAAAAATCCTCTCCTTCAAAAGAGACAAAGAGATCTATATTTTGAAGAGAATTTCTCTCATCCTCAATTCTATCATGCTCAAAGACTCAAAACCAAAACTTGAGCGAATAGGCGGTTAGTGCCATTAGAGTCATCGGAATTATATTAAGTGCCAAAGTCTATCCAGATCTAGACATTGGCTTGTTAAAGTAGTGTCAGAGTCCGAGCATGTAGTTGTTCAAGTAGTTAAACTAAAATAAATTGACTTGATGAGGAAAATATAGGCAAAAGCGGAGGGTAAGACATAGGATACAATTATATTGGAATAAAATAGTCATTCCATGTACGTTTTGGTGGACAATTCATATGCTGGTGCCTAGTATAATTTTAGAGTCATTTAGGTGGTTTGTTATCAAAAATTAACTTATCTAGGTGGTTTCTTTTTTCTTTTTTTGATGGCATCAAGGTGGTTTCTTATAATACTAGAACTTTTTTAGGTGGTTTGTTAAAACATTAACTTTTCTAGGCGGTTTCTTAAAAAATTAGAACTTTTATAAGTGGTTTGTTCAAAACATTCACTTTAGTAAGTGGTTTCTTAAAAAACTATAACTTTTTTAGGCGGTTTGTTAAAAAACCAACAATTCTAGGTGGTTTCTTAAAAAATTAGAACTTTTTTTTTGGTAAGATAAGTAATTATATTCCAAAAACAACCAATGAAAATATCCAATTACATGGCTTATGTCGGGGGTAATCACTCCCCTCAAGCCTTTAACAAATCTTTAATAAATCTAGGATAATTAGCTGTAATTCTATCTTTTTAACTACAGACACTTAAGATTCCGCTATGTGAACAAGCTATTACATTTTCGACTAACTTCTTTGGAGTGATGATTTTCATCTCCCAGATCATCTCATTCCTCGCGTGCCAAATATGATAAATGAGGCCAGCCAAATCTGCATGCAGCATATTCCTTCGAAAACTAGGAAATCTAGTTCTCCTGGCTATGTATTTCCATAGTGTCAAGGCATCAGTGAGAGGGCACTTCAATTTCACTTTCTCTTTCCATAGCTGTAAGAATTTCTCACTATATATACAGCTAAAAAACAAATGCTCTTGTGTTTCACCATGGCTTGCACATATAGGGCAAAGATCATCACTTGCTATCTTGAATTTCATTAGTTTTGCTCTAGTTTGCAGCCTTTGATGCATAAAACCCAGCAGATCGATAATAAAAGAGTATTTTGGAACACTCAAATTGTTCCAAATCCATTTGTGCCATGGAACCTTAACATATTGCTTTGATAACTACTCATAAGCACTTTTGATAGTGTAAATACCACTAGATTTATGCTTCCAAGTATCACCATTGAAGCCTGTTTTCAGTCTCTCTTTAACAGAATACAATTTCCTCCAAGACCAGCTAACATCTTGATGCGGACTGTACTCCCAGAAGCTTGTCCCCCTCAAATAAACATGGTTGACCCCATCTAACCTATAGCACATCTTTCTTTTGTGAGATATCCCAAATGAGTTTACCCACAGCTGCAATGTTCCAAGTAATACAGTCTCGGACACCCAAACCACCATGTCTTTTAGATTTGCAGAGTGTTTCCCAACTAATCAAAGGAACTCTCCTTGCATTTGGCTTACCCTCCTATAAAAATGCTCTGCAGATATTGATTATTCTCTTTAACACCCCCTTAGGGAGAATAAAGATAAATGACCAATATGTAAATTGAGACATTAGAACAACATAGATAAGAGTTAGCCTGCCACTATAAGATAAGTTCTTGGACCCCCATGTGTGGATCTTTTTCACTATCTTATCAACAAGACATTCACTATCCAATATAGACAATCTTTTAGAAGCTATGGGAACACCTAGATATATCTAAATGGTAGGAAACTCTCCATGAAACCAGTGGCCTCTAGCAGTCTTCTTTTTTCATCTGAATTCACATTACAAAAATACATGGCTGACTTGTTTTTTTTAGCTTGTAGACCTGTGGCTTCTGAAAAAGCTTCAAATCCACTTAATAACAAGTAAACAGACTTGTATTCTCCTTTACAAAACAGGACTAGATCATCAACAAAACAAAGATGTGTAAGAGCCATTTCTTTGCATCTAGGGTAATAGCAAAACTGCTATGTCAATGCCACTTGATGAAGAATTCTAGTCAGATATTCCATCACAATCACAAAAAGCAAGGGGGAAATCGGATCACCCCGTCTCAGGCCTTTTTCCCCATGGAAAAAACCCAACAAATCACCATTTACCATCAGAGAATAAGAAGTCCCCCTCAGAAACCATAATCCATGAAATAAATTTCCAAGGAAATTGCATAGCAAAGAGCATTTCCTCCACAAAATCCCAATCTACAGAGTCATAGGCCTTTTTAAGGTCTATTTTAATGAAACATTGAGGAGAGGTAGCTTTCCTGTTGAAGTTCTTCACCAAATCTTGGCAAAGCATGACATTATGAATTATCTGTCTCCCTTCTATGAAAGCACTTTGGGAAGGGGAAATGATATCATTTAGCACACATTTCAGTCTACTACACAACATTTTTGAGATGCACTTATATAAAACATTGCAGCATGCAATAGGCCTAAAATCACTTACACTAACAGGGTGTGCTACTTTGGGAATGAGAGAGATAGTAGCACAGTTAAGTTCTTTCAATAGCTTGCCAGATTTAAAAAAATCTAAAACAGCTTCACATACCTCTGTTCCAATCAACTACCAATTATCTTTATAGAATTTGCTGGAGAATCCATCAGGACCAGGGGCCTTGATATTTGGAATGGAAAAAATTGCAGCTTTAACATCTTCAGCAGAGAATAGAGCACACAAAGCTTGTTGTTGTATATCAGATACGATAGGGCCTCTTCTCACAACAGTGCTATTAACATGGCTTCTAGAGTCACATTTAGTACCAAGCAGCTTAATGTAGAATGAGAGGAAAGCATGTTTGACTTCATCAGGAGAAGTACACTCTTTACCAAATTCATCTTTAACAAAGCATATTCTGTTCTATAATTCCTATTCTTGATACAGGCATGAAAAAAAGAAGTATTCAAGTCTCCCTCTTTAAGCCATTGTGCTTTTGATTTTTGATATAAAAAACTTATTCTAGCTTTGTTCAGCAAGATATAATTTTTTGTTAGAGCAATTTCTTCATCAATTACCACAATATCAGTAGAAGTTTTCTGCAATTTTTCCTGACAGTTAGTTAACTCCTCTTTGGCTTTCATAGTCTGTTTCTCAATATCACTAAACTTTTCTCTGTTAAGATCAAGGAAAACTGATTTCAGTTTTTTCTGCTTCCTCAACACTCTAAACATGGGAGTCCCCTTCACCTCAACATCCCAAGAGTGTTTAACTCTCTCATGATAATCTTCAGCTAAGCTCCACATATTATAGTATCTAAAAGGCCTTTTCTTGCTGACACTCTCAAGGAAAGGAGTTATAAGTATGGGACAGCGATCAAAGTAGCCTTCAGGCAAAAATGTTGTTCTTGATTGAGGAAATAAAGAAACAAAGTCCTCATTCACCATAGATCTGTCTATCTTGCTAAATACTCTGTCAGTACCCCCTTGTTTGTTTCTCCATGTGTAGAATGCCCCACTACTAGGCATATCTTTCATTTCACAGAACTCAACACATTGCTTCAGATCCTTGATTTCATTCCAAGTAACTCTAGAACCAATTCTCTCATTGACATTGAGTATATTGTTGAAATCACCCACAATCATACTTGGCTCAGGAAAACCATGGCTAATTCTCATCAAATCATTCCACAATTTTCATCTTTCTACCAATTCAATAAAAGCATACAACACACATAATTTAAATTGCTTACTAGATGCAGTGTGTGTTACTTTCACATATATCATTTGATCAGTGATACACATCACATCAATCACATATATATGAGGATTTCAGGCTAAACAAATCCTCCCATTAGTATGTTTATTGAAATTAGTAACAAAAGACCAATTACTAATAACTCTACTAAAATTGTTATATCCTTTTTGCTTAATCTTAGTTTCTAATAAAGCAAACAAACCTACATGTTTATTGTTTATTAAAGACATTGCATCTTTCTGTTTATAGGGCTATTAAACCCTCTAACATTCCACACCAACATGTTATCCATTATGAATAAGGGGTTGTACCTGAGTCTGAGGAATTTGACCTCCATCACCAATCATTTGTTCTGTCTGATGCACCACATTTGTAGTCACAGAGACAAAACCAAGAGTGCCAAGAGTTGCTTCATGCTGAATAGCATCCAAGGCCGAGAAAGAATTCTGATGAACAATGCTACGATTGACTGGAGCAGCAATATCATGTTGGTCATTATGAACAGGATTCACTTGCGCAACATCAGTTTCAAGTTGTTCCACATCTTTTTCTTTCTGTTGTTGTTTTCCCTTAAGAGGGGTTTTCTTCACACAATCATTAGTGCATGACCATACATTGAACAAATATTACATCTAACTGGCTTCCATTCATAGAAAACACCTTGCTTACTAATGCCTCCTCTCTCATTTTCAAAGGCAATTTTATCAGGTACCTCCTCTGTAATATTCATTTCTATCATCACTCTAGGAAAACTCAGTTTTTCCTTACTAACCGTAGCTTTGTCTACCTTAATTGGCCTTCCAAGTTTACTTGCTAACTTCGACGAGCATGGTTTCCCCCAATATTTGATATCAAGTCCAGGAAATTGGACCCAAACAGGTACCACATCAACTGACATGTTTTCAATATCAAGCTCAGCACTCCATGGCTTAATTATCACCGGTTTCCTATCAAACAGAGGTAACCCATTCTTCAAGTCCATAAGCTTCCCTTCATTCAAACAAAAGCGAACAATGAACACCCCTTTTGCAAGAGATCCCACCTTATCTATTCCAAATTTCTCCCAAATTCTTCTCAGAAACCCCTCCAAACACATGTAAAGGAGGATTAAATCGTAAAACATGACAGACAATACCATTACTCCAATAATCTACCTCAGTTTTGATATCCGCTAAAGAGATCTTGATATTACCATCTGTAGGGATGTACTCAAGCGAATCATCTTCATCAGTTGATTGAAACAACGAACTCCATTGCTTTATTTGTTGTACCAGAATTACTAGGAACCTGAGATCCCTCTTTCTCTGTCATATCAGTGGGAGTAATCACTTCCTGCAAACGATGAGGTTGCGGTGGAGTTCCAATCGATCTAGTGGCAAGATTGAATGCTTGAACCCCTTGGATAACTTCATTAGAACTAATAGATCTCGCATCAGCAGTATTTGGAACTTGGGTATTTCTTTGGGAAGAAATCGAAATGTTTTGATCTAAGTTTAAATCAGGAGATTGATTCATGTTAGATCCATGATTAATTGTATTTTGTGGTGAAAATTGTGTGTTTGTTTGATCTTGTATGTCTCATCCTCGTCCCCGTTCTCTTCCACGACCTCTCTTCGCCATCGCGAGCAAAAGGGAAGACCCTAATCGCCAGAGAGGTGAGATCTAGAGAGAGAAAGACGAGAGAGAAACATCGTATTTGTGCATTTAGTTTGTTTCACAAAAAAAAAGAACTTTTATAGGTGGTTAAATCCAAAATCCCTATATATGATGAACCAAAATCATTTTGTTCATCGTCTATTTTGTAGAGGTCGTTTTTGATATATTTGTTCAAGATTTATTCCACTCGTGCCACAATTATGTTTCGCTTTAGAAATGTATCGTAATTTAATCAAAGCACTTTTAGCTATGCAAAATCTTGTGGCATCATGATGAAGCAATATTAAAGAACATTGGCATATGGGCCTCAATATTAAAGAGGAGAGAAACAAAGTGTTTGTGTGGTTAGGTGTTCGGAATTCATGGACAAAGTAGCCATTCGATAGCTTAAAGTTAACAAGTCTTTGGTACATCAGGTCTACGTATACATCGGGTTGATTTATAACTAATAATAAAGGGACTGACTAATGACATTAAAAATGTGACTAATGATATATGTTGTAATGTTTTGAAAAAAAACCACCTGTTGTACAGGTCCAATAGGTGTACCTATGAATTGGAGGCTTAAAGTTGGCCAAGAAAAAAGAAGATAATTCTCAAGCATCTGAATAAGCAAAACACGTAGATTTATGCGTAATCCTGGGAGTAAAATTTATGATTGAGATGAATTCAAACTATGAAAGTAAATAAAAGAAAATTTCACATAATAATCCCTACCTAAGAAATAGCTGGCATAATTCCTACTTGGGTGTTAGTAGCCGTGAATAATCCATACGTTGAGAAATAGCCGAAAAATAACGAAAGTTAACTATTAAGTTAAATTTTTATATTTGTTTGATATTATTCTTTATATTCAACAAAAAAAAAAGATAATCCCTACTGTGAGAAATAGCCGAAATGATAACAACTCTGATACTTAATTAACCAAATTGGCAATATGGTGTAAGTTAATATACCAATTTGGTATTTCAGGGGAAAACCCCTATCAAAACCTTTAGATATTTTACAACCACCAGACCCGGATTGGAAACCGGAACCTCATAAATTCATTGCATCGGAAACCAAAACTGAATTTTTCTGGTCTGGTCCGGATTGGGCAAGAAAATTTTGCTTCGGTCCAGGTTAGACCCAATTAGACCAATTCTTTAAATTTTTTTAATTCAGTGATTGAAGTCTTACACATTGGTACATTGCAGTGATTTCATACAGTAGGTTATACAACAATTCAAATTGGGCAGAACCGAACCGATTTTGGACCAGATAAGTAATTAGACCGTTTTTTGAAAATTAAGACCGGACTGGACTGGACCGGAACAACCCGATTCAGGACCGAACTGATGTGAGTTATTTTGTTGAATATAAAGAATAATATCAAAATATATAAAAATTTAACAGAATAATTAACTTACGTTATCTTTTCGGCTATTTCTCAAGTAGGGATTCCCACGGCTACTATCACCCAAGTAGGTATTCTGCCCGACTATTTCTCAAGTAAGTATTATTGTGGGAAAATCCCTCCAAATAGGGATTATTCTGGGCAATTTTGTTAAATAAAATACAATTGGTTGTGCACTGTACATCTTTTTTTAATTGTTTTTTCAATTTTTTTACGAATAATCATGTGGTGTCCGCGAACCACCCACCACGGGGAGTGAGCAGACTTCGCACCATGCATAACATCATTTTAAAGGGGCCAAGATCCTCTTGGTTGGGTTTAAAACAAGATTTCAGTCAAGAAAACATGTTGGAATTTTTAAGAAAAATAGTGGAGGTTTTTGGGAAAAAAGAAAAAAACAGCCCGTGACAATATTTTGTAGCAACTGGAAATTTTGAGAAGATCCTAGTGCATTTTAAAGGTTTTTGGAATTGATGTTTTTTTTTGGAAAGAAACATTATTCTCTTTTTCTTCTTTTTTTTGATGGAATTATTACCTTTTTCTTTTTTGATGGAATTATTACCTTTTTCTACCCAAACATCACTTATGAACAAAAAAAAAAACAAACAAACTTTTTGCTTAAGAAATGATAAAAAAAAAAAAAGAAGAGAAGAACCGCCCGTAAAAATGAGAACAAACAAGCCTTCAACTATATCACACTCACTTGATGTCCTCTGCCCTTGCCCCCTCCCTTCATGTACGAGTAAGTGTTTTATCTGTTTTTTGGTACATATCATTAGTACTGTTTGATCATCAGTTGGGACTTGGGACTAAATGAAAAAGGTTAAAGGTGATTTCGTCATATAAGCACAAGACAAGATCACGTAACAAATCTACACAATTGTCTACACAAATAATGTCAGACTTAATCTGATAAATTAATAAACAAATAATGTTAGCCAAGCCTCGAACCAATTAGTGTCAGCCAAGCCAGACAGTACAACTATTTATGTTACAAATTTCCCAATGGGCCATGGACTAATATCGATCTTGTGTGTCTGATAGCGCATTATTCTTAGATAGACAGGTAATGGGCACAACACATTAACCTCCATACAGGAACGTGGGGGCACACTAGAGTCTAAAAATAGGTGATTAACTTAACATGATAACAAAGCAAATCGAAACATTTACAAACTACAGTTCACAGGCGGTTACTCTTCAAAAATATCCCGCCTCTCTTCCTATTTATTAACCCCCAAAACCTCAGGCCCCTCTGACAACTGTCTCCCCTCTCCTACCCTCCTCCTCGTTGTTGTTGTTGTTGTATAACATAACAACAACATTTTCACATCACATCTTGTTGTTTCCTACATTTCCTCGATCTCCCATTTTAATCCCATCTCGATCCCAAAAAAATCACCACACACACACACAAAATGAGGGAAATCCTTCACATTCAGGGAGGACAATGTGGTAACCAAATCGGATCCAAGTTCTGGGAGGTGATCTGCGATGAGCATGGTGTTGACCCTGCCGGTCAGTTCAAAGGAAATGGAGGCTTAGAAGGCATCCAACTTGACCGCATTAATGTCTACTTCAATGAGGCTGCAGGTGGACGGTATGTCCCGCGTGCCGTGCTCATGGATCTCGAGCCGGGTACCATGGACAGCATCAGATCAGGGCCTTTGGGTCAGATTTTCAGGCCTGATAACTTCGTCTTTGGCCAGTCCGGTGCTGGGAATAATTGGGCTAAGGGTCATTACACTGAGGGCGCTGAGCTTATTGATTCTGTTCTCGATGTTGTTCGTAAAGAGGCCGAGAATTGTGATGCCCTCCAAGGTTTGGTTCGCACTTCTATTGTTTCATTCTTCTCATATATATGATTTTTTCTTTTTGTCATAATGATAGTTGCCGCCTTTGGTCATATAAATCTGATTCATAGAGATTTAATCAACAACAACAGTAAATCCCTATTCAGTGGGGGTGCTCGGGGTCAGGATGTATGCAACCTTACCCCTGTTGTTTAAGAGAACAGAGAGGTTGTTTCCGAATTCATAGAGATTTAATCGTAGGTTCTAAACATTTCTGCTCTGTTTTAATTATGCAATAGCGGTCCAAATGTTGTTTTAATTGATGCGATTGCATATTATCCCTTTTATACTTTTTGTTTTTACATTTTCCATGAATCTTCAATTGAATATTAATCCTAACCATCTGTTTATGATGTTGAAAATGACGAATTAACTTGTTTAGGATAAAATGGGCGGTTGCTTTTGCATGTGGTATTAGGTTTATGATTGGTAAATTGCTTCAATGCCCTCTTTTTTTCTTTTCTCTTTTTTTGGCTTCTGTTAGAATTATGATCACCTGCTTAATCGCCTAGTTCTTGTACTGATGATTGAGGTCGAAGTCTGTAAACGTCGACCTAATTAAGATTCTGTGTTGTGAGATGACTGAGATGCTTGTGATCTGAGATTGTCTTGTTCACAATCGATGTATTCAGGATTGTTAGAAATGGCCAAGTGATTAAATGTAACTATGTAAGATTCGTTTGCAGTTGAAATGATATGGACATTGCCAATAGTTTATTTTTCAGATTTTACGTCTACCTTGTCTTTCACACATGTGATTGTTCCTTTGGTGATTTCTTCTTGATGAACATTAGGAGTTAATTATAGGAAAAAACTTTATGCGCTCTGATTACGCATCTATGTAAGCATGCGAAAGCTTTCTCAGAATTATGTGATTTTGTTGTCTGCAGGTTTCCAGGTATGTCATTCCCTTGGAGGAGGTACAGGTTCAGGCATGGGTACTCTCTTGATCTCAAAGATAAGGGAGGAATACCCAGACAGGATGTTGATGACCTTCTCTGTCTTCCCATCTCCTAAAGTCTCTGACACCGTTGTTGAACCCTACAATGCCACACTTTCAGTCCACCAGCTGGTCGAAAATGCCGATGAGTGCATGGTTTTGGACAATGAAGCCCTCTATGACATTTGCTTCAGGACCTTAAAACTTAGCAACCCAAGCTGTAAGTGGTTCTCTATAACTTAAACTAAAGATATTTTTTCTTACATCTAAGTTTCAAGTTTTTGGCATAAATATGTTATGTTAATGCAATGATTCCTTCATTTCATTTATTAGATGGTTCGGCTTGGGAATCTATTTTGAATGAATAAGACAGCACATAATAGCTAGCTGATTTTTGCTTTGGTTATTATGTGGTTTAAGGGGATTCACAGCACATGTCACCTAATTAAGTTGAATTAATTTGCTTGACATTACAGTTGGTGATCTCAATCACTTAATTTCCGCGACAATGAGTGGGGTGACATGCGCCCTCCGGTTCCCCGGGCAGCTTAATTCTGACCTGAGGAAGCTTGCTGTGAACCTTATCCCCTTCCCTCGGCTCCACTTTTTCATGGTGGGTTTCGCCCCACTGACCTCTCGTGGATCACAGCAGTATGTATCTCTCACAGTCCCTGAGCTGACACAGCAAATGTGGGATGCCAAGAATATGATGTGTGCTGCTGATCCACGCCATGGCCGCTACTTGACAGCATCGGCCATGTTTAGGGGAAAGATGAGCACCAAGGAGGTTGATGAACAGATGATCAATGTTCAGAATAAGAACTCGTCCTACTTTGTTGAATGGATTCCCAACAATGTCAAGTCGAGTGTCTGTGACATCCCACCAACCGGTCTTAAGATGGCATCTACTTTCGTTGGTAATTCCACTTCCATCCAAGAGATGTTCAGGAGGGTTAGTGAGCAATTTACTGCTATGTTTAGGCGCAAGGCTTTCTTGCATTGGTACACCGGGGAAGGTATGGACGAGATGGAATTTACCGAGGCCGAAAGCAACATGAATGATCTCGTGGCCGAGTATCAACAGTACCAGGATGCAACTGCCGAGTATGAGGAAGAAGAGTACGAGGAAGGTGCAGAGGAAGAGTATGAGGGCTAAGGGAAAATACTTTGTTGCGGATTGGAGATTCTATTTGTTTTTCTGCCGCCCTTGCGTCTTTTGTTATACAATGTTTTAATCTGTTCACTTATGTATCCTAAAATTCTTGATGTTACGTTCTCATTAATTAAATTAAATGTTGTTGATTCTTTCCTGCTATCTAGACTGTGCAGTCATTTGAGCCAAAGTCATCAGTTGATTGTCTTTTAAACTCCAATGAGTCGTTGTAACAAACATACAGGCATACAACCAAAAAGTACACAACAATTTGGTTAATTTCATCTAAAAATAATCACTTCTTTTATACCCCATAAGGAGGAAAAAAAAAAGGTTTCACTTATAATTTACACCGTATTATTTATTTCTAAAATGTACTTTTGAACACAAATGCCAGTTGCTACTAAAGTTCAAATTGCAACAACAGCAAGGTCAGGAACTGATACAAAAACCTGTGGAGACTTATTAGATCGTAAGTCCCTAACCCCCAAGGTGAACATAATCTGAATCTGACGGTATGCTTTGTGATAATTACTGTGACTCGAGAGGTTAATCTGATAGCCAAATGAACAACAACAATTTACAGAGTCAAAAACTCACCACAGAGTTCTACCCGATTTTGAAACACACATCTCCAGTTTCATATTGTGAAGGAAGTACAAGTGATATAGACAAACAGGGCTTAGTAAAACTCGAAATACCAATCACAAATAATCAGCCTCTGTTAGGATAATTTTGTTAATACAAAATAATAAAAAAAGACAGAACGGGTTAAGATAGGATAGAAGTAAAAAAAGAAAAAGGGAAGTGGCCAAGAGGGGCATCAGAGTCATGGAAGTGAGAAGCAACAGGGCCTTCACAAATTTATTTATTTATTTGTAAATAAATAATTGCAAGGCTATGCATTATCAAAAGGACTCATCATTTGCCAGCAAAGCAATTGTGTGTTCCAACTTCCCCCATCCCAAAATTCAACAAAACTTGCTGTTTCTTATTATTCTGATGATAACTGAATAGAGATTCTGAATAAAGTGTGCGTAAAAAATGGAGAAGTCACATAGATCTGGAGGGCAGCAACTACTCCGTATGTAGGTAACAAGGATATAGTACATGGCTTATATACTCGGGGCAAAAGCACAAAACCCTAGAGGCCTGTCTATTGTGAATTTGTGATGGCTGGTAAGGTTTGTGAATTGTGAAGGTGTAACTGAGTTCGCTATTTCCCTCTTCTTTTTTCTCTATTTTGGGCCCTCTTTTTATAAAATTTAAGTGAACTAAAATCACTTACTCACAAGTCCCAAACAATGGGCTCTGTCAAATCCTTGAAAAAAAGACAATGGGCTACTTCATACTTCACCATGCCCAAAAGGCCAAAACTCATTACTACGCGGTTTAAGGGCAACTTATCCCTACAACTTTAGTGAGTTGTAAGGGAGTTGCAACCCAACTTGTAGGGATAATGTTGTTACTAACTCTCTCAAAGTTGCAAGATACGATATTTATATGAATACCTCTCTTTGCAACTTTCTCTTTCTTTTTCAATAAATTCTAGGTAATTATTATATTCTATTTCTCCTCAAATTATACCCATCCAAACTTTTTTTAAAAAAAAACAAAACATTTGCACACATTTAAAGGAGTTGTAACAAAGTTGTAGGGATAATGTGGAAGTGAAAATGTAGTTGTAAGATGATGTGACATGTATAGAAATTTATGAAGAGTTGCAAGTGAGTTGTAGGGAAAAACTTGCCCTAACCCCGATCATCGAGCTTAGGTGGTTAATTTGTATTCCCTCCATTTCATTAAGTTGTTCCAACATACTTTCCTTTATTTGGTGTTTTAGAAAGTTGTTCATATCTCTATTTTTAGGCTCATATTTCACTTGAAATACCGGGCTTGCCCTCCTATTTTCATACATCTAAATACCCATCGGCCCTCACTTACATACCTTCATAGTTACCCCCAAAAGAATATCTATCGCCTAGTGTAGTGATTAGTGAAGTGGTTTTTTCTTAAAAAGCAAAAAAAAAAAAACAATATTCAACACCCACTTTAGAGCAACTCGTTTGATATCATGAGCTCTAGTAGAAATGAACATGAATTTGCCGAGTTATTTTGTAATGATGGACTTATACTGTTTATTGTTACTTTGTTTTTTTTTCGTTCAGAAAATAAATTATCATATTGTTTTACGAAATCGAAAAGTATTGTCCCATACAATTACGGCACGGTATTCAACTAGTATAAGGTAGCAATAAAAAAACTAGTGTAAGTAAAGGTATTTACTTCTTTAATTCAGTTCAACTCTGTTAATAAAAGCTTTGTAATCCTTTCATTTAAACAAACAAATTAAAAAGTTATTTGCAACAAGATTCCCCGTAACTCACGATTGCCTAAAGAAGGCTTAATAAAAGGGAATAACATCTTCCAAATCCAAAAAAGGCGCAGGGATCCTCTTCAGTAATTGGAGAGGTTGTAATTGTTTTTTTTTTGTTTTTTAATTTTAAAAATTCCAAAACCCCCCTATTTTCCTTTTTAATTCCTACTAGGAAGTTGAACAGATCCTCTCCAATTAGGATCCAGGCCCCCAAAAAAGAGAATTGTCTACGGAGGAGTTTTAATTTGCACATTGTAAAGTGTTGGAACAAGGTTGTATTTTTTTAAATTAATGGTGTGCAAATTAGGACTCCTACCAAGAGCTGAGCTACTGAGCACAGACATTAATGGAACGATCCTCTAAACCTGCACATATGGAAAATATAAAATCTAGTTTCCATTCACTTATCGCAACCAATATGTCACAAAATAAACTCTGCATCTGATCTCCTCTTTGGAGTGTGATACTTCACAGGTTGACCTACAACAATTTCTCCTAAAACATTTTACACTTCAATCACTCCCAGCCATTTTCATGAACAATTTAACTTACTCTACCATAACAAAAATTACGAGTACATATGCTTTAATTTCTCACACGCATCTCTCTAGCTCAGAATTATGGCTACACTTTACTCTCAATGACTAATCCTCGGGGATCATCGACTTAATCAATTATTAGCTACTACATATTAAATCAAAATATGACATGTTGACAGTCTAACATAATAATAACAATATACTAACATAACAGATTAAGGGGGCATAATTCATTTGACAATCGTCACTCGTGTCATCTTCTTCATCTTATTCAGCTGTACCCTTCTCTGCCTTGCGAGTGCTCCCGGACCCGGCTGCTGATACATCATTCTTTGAGGATGTTGATACATGAAGGTCGCAGGAGTACCGTAACATGCTCGAGGATCGTACGGCTGAGATTGCCTAATCATGGAATTTTGATCCAATGGTTGATATGGCGATGTAGATGGTGGAGATCCTGTCTCTAGCTCCTCGGGGCCCACTGATGCTGGTAAGTTAAGATCAAAGGTGTGCTGCGACTCATCTTTAACCGTCAGATTGCTGACAGGCTCATCGTGTTGATAGGGTATCAGCGGCTGAGAATGAGGGTGCTGCGTGGTCGTGGATGGACCACCATGTACGTGATCATTGACTGCTATGACTTCATCACCAGTGTTGTTTCCTTGTCTTTCCTTGGAATACTGCGTGCGTGACAAAAAGAAAAGATAAATGATTAATAAAACATTATATAACCCTTTCCCACGAAAGAAAAGACAGGAAGAAAGGAACGGCTACATAGAAAATAAATAAAAAGGAAATTAAACAAGCAGAGAGATAATCTTTTTTTTTTGGGACAGTTTGAGTCTTTGAGATAATCTTTCTTTTGAGGAGAACCAAGGAAAAAGAAAATCATGAGTTAATCACAGCCCCCTACCCAACAGACACAATTAAGAGGAAAATAATGATATTAAACAAAAGCTAACCTTTAATTTTCTGGCCTTCAACTCAGCGTTGACAGCCTTAAGTTCCTTGACATTACCCTGAAGCCTTTCGATTTCCTAATGGAGAATTAATTAATGGCGTAATTAGTAAGATCAATTAATTAAGGCAAAATCACCACTATCGTATCGTATTCGTATCACACATTCACATAGTACAACACAACAGAGGATAAGTACACTGTTCTAAAACTAATGTGAAAATTAATCCAAATTCACACCAAAATCCAATTTTAACTAAACAGTACGATTCAGTACATTCATAGAAGAAGAATTACTCACCTCAGTATACATGCCCCGAACTTCCAGCTTCTGTTCGACAACTTTTTCCAATTCCTCCTGTGGACAAATCCCAAAACAAAAAGATAAGAGAAAAATCAGTAAAAATAATATTTCTTCATCAATGCCAAACCACATATAAATTACCCAGAAGAGCAAAAACAAAAAAAAAACTTTCTTTACCTTTTTTACTGATACTGAAATCTTCCGTTTCTTAGAAAGCCTAGGCCGCTGTTGGGGCTGCTGTTCCAGTTGTAGTACCTGCTGCTGTTGGTACTCTTGCTCATCAGAGTCATCACTTGGGTGGAAAGAGAGTGGAGTAGATGGGCTAGCGACGTTATTGGCCTCGGGTTTTGAACTCGAGGGTGAGTCGTCGAGCTTCGATCTTGACCGCTTTCCTCTCCACTGAGGGAAGTCGATGCTATTATTATTATTATGATGATGATTGCTGGTAGTAGAATTGGTTATTTGGGTTCCCGAGGAGGACGATGAATTGGTAGCAGCCATTCTTGAATTGTTTCGTAGTATAATGTCTTCCATGTTGCATAGAATATCAGCGACCTCCAACTCATCTGCCGTATACTCTGCTGCTGGGGGCGTCGTCATTGTGGGCGGTTGAAGTTGAAAATCTCTGTTTTTCAGTTTTGTATTCTGATGATGATGTGTATATATAAAGAACAACGGCAGAGGGAAAAAATAGGAAATAAAAAAACCGGGAGGGAGAAGGATTAAGGCAAGTCACAATTGCTAAAGGAAAAAAGGTGGGTTCTCGGCTTATAACAGGAAAAGGTTGGGGGAAAATCTAGTGAGAGTATATGGGTGGTGACACGTGTCAATAAAAGAGAAGGGGACTTGAGAGGGGCTTTTTAGGGTTTAAGCTTTGTTGTTGTTGATTGGGTTTCTGAGACTTGTTTCGTACTTGTGCCCTTAACCCTTGCCTCCTGTCTGCCTTGAGGGATATTATAGCCAACTAGTATTGGAGAAAAAGGAAAGCAAAATCGAGACTAAAGTAAGGCGAAATTGAGTTTTTTACTAAAATGGGGTTCAAAATAAGTTTTATTTCTAATATAGGTTAGTTTTGAAAAAATATCCCAATATGGTGTCCATGTAGGATAGGAGATTTCAAACCTAATATTCTTGTATTTCTTGTGAATTTTACAATTAAAACTTACAAAAAAAAAATAGCTATTTATTTTATTTATTTTTTAAAGAGAATACATCAATTGTTTTCCTCCTTTTTCCCCCCTTTCTCCATTCATGTATGCCCTACACGGCTACACGCCTACACCTACCTATGTTCTGATCAGTTCTCACCTTTGGTTTCTTTTTTGTATATAGTTTTTTTGTTTTGATTTGGTTTTTGGGGTTATTCAATGTGATCTGATATATACGACCTTTATTATGTTTTGGATAGACCATTTGAAACGATTCTGATCTGATCTATCCTGATAATGCTAACAAACTGTATCTGTTTATTAGTGAACTCGTATATCTGGGCAAAGTCCTTGAGTTGGTAGGTTTTGTAGTGTTACACTGGATGATTTTGATTACGTCCAACAAAGCCCTTGGCGTTGGTTGTTAAAAAAAATCACAACAGTTTTTTTTTTATATATTAACCACACAAAATTCGTTCTGAAAAAAATAAATGTAGGTTTGTTGTTGTCTACGTGGACACCATATGCGGCAATATTTTTGAAAACAACCTATTCTGGGATTTAAAATAAAATGGAACTCCATTTGGGTGAATCACTCGGCGAAATTGCTCATAATAATCCGTACTTCGCCCAAAATAATCTCAACTTCAAATATTATTGGAAATAATCTCTACTTCAATCCTTATAGCCGATCTAATTACGTTTTACAACAAGTTTTTTGATAAATTAAATCTTCCAATAAGCCATTAATATTAATTTTGACTATGGGAAACATTATTTCTAAAGGATATATGCATAGCCAAAGTTTTTATTTTGCATTTTGACATATTTTAAAATGTCATTAGATCGTTACGGGCTACAAGGGTTGAAGTAATGATTATTCCCAGAAATATTTGAAGTTGGGATTACTTTGGGATAATCGGCCGAAGTAGGGATTATTCTCAACAATTTTGCCCCATAGTGAATACTGCTATTTTTTGCCTTTTATTATGTACTCTTCATAACACGGACTCTTCATAAATTAAAATACACTAATACGTTAAGTTACTTCTTAACAATTTATTTTTTTATTATAATAATTCAGCAAGTCTTTTGTACACCGGGTGGATTTATAACTAATAATTAAAGGACTGATTAGTGACATTTAAAATGTGAGTAGTGGTATAATTTAAAATGTTTTGGAAAAAATATCGGGTGTATGGGTACACCGACACACCGTACACCGAATGTATCTAAAAATTGTAGATAATTAAATATATCCATAAATATCTAAATTGTTTTTAGAAATGCATACAGAAACATATTGAAGACTCAAGAGAGTCACGACCAAGACATTATAATGAAACACTTTTTTAAATGAAAGATTTTGTGGTACTACTAAACTACTAATTTCGTTGCTATCGGATTTTCTGATTAGAAATTTGAGGCATTTTTTTTAGTTGTCCTTGAAATAGCAAGGTTATAATCACACCCAAAAAAAATAGCAAGTTTATAAAAAGAATAGCAGGCTGATAAAACGAAATGCTACAACAAAAGAGCCACATTGCGATTTTTAAGAGAATGTTTATTCTAATTAGCACAATGTTTCGGAACCAAAATGTGAGGATTTATATCAAATGCAAAATATGAATTTTAGAATTACATCGACAGTGACTATACATAATAAGGGTGTTTGATCGGCTGAAAAGATCTAACTGAAACAGAATTAAACTGGAAAATTAAACTGATGTGAAAAAAACTTTAGACAATTATTTTTAAACTGAACTGAATTGAAAAAACAGAACTTGTAGGTACATGGGCCCTAGGAATCCTTTCGGA